>BQNB010044131.1:0-45073 GCA_026074375.1 Tanacetum coccineum
AAAATTTGTAATAGCTTCAAGGTTTGTAACCCCAGTACTTCAAGAGTACTCGTATTATTTAATAATATTGAAGCAGTGAATTTTGTGTTTATTGTTTGTTTGTGGTCATTACTGTTCCATAAATAAATTTCTCTAGAGTATCAAAGTGTAGATTCCGCATACACTTTGGTATACATACAAAGTCTCAATCTTTGTTATTTTGGATACTTCCAAAGTAACAAACTCTTTATATCATAAAGAATCGATCAAGGCGTGGGATCAACAACGTGGTTCTTCTACAAGTCGATTGACTTGGGGTTTTGTTCTTGTGCGATTAACATCTAGCGATATCTATTTCGTGTTCGACGTTTCGGGTTTGTTGACGACAAGATTCCAACAAGCAAATTAATTTTTAATCAAAACTAATTAATAAAAAAACTACTAAGAGGCTATAATGACTCATCCTAAACTTAATTAAAAAAAAGTACATGATGACATTGAATAATGGTAACATCGTAGTAGTTTCTAGCCCTAATATTCAAGATAGAAATTTTAAAAAACTAATTAAAAAGGCTCAAGATTTTATCAAAAATTCGCTATATAGCATTGCAAGATACCATAAACATTACTGTATTTTGTTAAGACGAGCCATCTACTATCGGTATAGGTTTGATAATTAGGCGGAATGAGAATCGGTTTGACTCTTTAAAAGTTATTGTTTGGTTTAGAAATTTGGTATGAATACCATTTCAAATAAAAAAAAGTAAAAATAAAGTATTCTTTTTATCTTTTTTATGGTAAAACAACATTGTGACTTTCAACACAATCCTTCGAAACTTTTTTTTCTTCATCATCATGCTCACAAAATTGTTGTGTAGTTCAGTAACGGGCTGGGTTGTAGGACTTCACTTGCACCTTTTGTACTTCAACGTTTTCTAGTGTGATATATTTTACCGGGGAAACCTTTTACCAAAAAAAACTTTGTTGTGTAGTTCAGTAAATAAAAAAAACCCAACAACAAATATCCAAACCAATTCCAACTTATTTTCAAGAATTAATTAGTATCTAAGAAGATGAAAATATATCAACATGTCAATATCTACTCTACTGTATCTTGTCTTTTTTTTTCAAATTGATAATGGAAAAAGATGAAATTATACATTGATGTTTTGGAGATGAAGTAATAATTATTGGCTGGTGGCTGCAAGAAGCGACAATGACTGGTGATAGGGGGTAACACAAGAAATGGGACTTTCAAACTCATACCCTCATGGTAGAATTGGGTAGTTGACAATGAAGATGAAGAGTAAAATATTTGTTTTATTTGTTTTTAGTGATGGAAAGGAATGGTTTTATGAAAGGCACCTAATGAGCCTGGTATGAGATTTAAGGGGTGTTATGGGTTTGGTGAAATCTATTCATGTGTAACAAACAGCTTGTAACTTTCAAACTCATACCCTCATTCCTATACTATTGAAACAAACGCACCCGTAAGTTATATGAAAACGAGTGTTTTTGAAGAACCCACGCATAAGCTATTGCAAGATAGCAAAATCAGTAAATGCTTTATATTCAAACTTAATAATAAGAATACACGAATATGAAAATTGGATCATAGCAAAATTAGCATCAAAAAAAATAAAGTTTCATACCTCAAACACTGTCTTTACAAACTCTCTATGGTCAAAAGGAATTCCAGTCGATCGTTCCTTAATATTAAAGAAATAAAAAAACAAGGTGGTTTGTTCATATAGACTCAAATTGTGTAGTTTCCTAATTAAATAAAAAATCAACTTCCTAATAATATACGTTTAAACATTTATAATTCCTTCTCGAGTGGTGTTTGGGTCTACATAAAAAACACTCTGAAGTGAAAACCAATGGCTTAGACTTCGCGTGTAGGGATTTTTCTCTAGTCTCGGTTTTACATCTCTGTCGTTCAAAAAAAAACTTTCAGTAATGATAGTTAAGACGAGCATGGTTATTAAAAAGATTTAACCAGAACACAAAGTTCACAAGAACACAACAAATTATGAATTAAATACACCATTCGTCCTCAATATATGTTGTACACAAAATACTAGTTTTGTCATATTTTTCAAAAAATACCTTCTTAGTCCTAAATTATATTTTTTGAATTTTTTATATATGAAAAAGCACGGGTAGGTGCGAAAGTTTGATGATTTGTTTATTCCAAAACCAACTCATTTAAATTAGAGTAAATTACATGGATCGTCCATGTGGTTTTTTTAAATTTGACCAACCGTCCCTAAAACTTTTTTGTGGAAACTAGAAGGGGAGGTTGAATAGTTTTTACCGTTTTAAAAATAAAACTTAGATTGTCGACTTATGTAAATCCAAGAGATATACGACAAGTGTATATGATAGCAATGGAATAAATAAATATCTAATCTACACAACATAAATAAGTAGAGATAGGAAAGATCAAACCGATGACACAATGATTTATAATGGTTCGGCTACGAAGCTCCTCTTCGCCTGTTAGCCGTGTTTTTATTAAAGTGATGGTCATTAAATATTCCCGAGCCTTGTATAGATAAAACGTAGTTTACGGGAATTTAGTTAAGCTAGTTGGGCCTAGTTGTCGGGCTCAAGCCCATTTGTTCTATGTACCGGCCCAACTCAAAGCCTACAAGAATAGTCCATCCTTGTAGCTATTTAAAGCCCTCTCCAAGTGTGGAGAGGGTGTTGCTTCTCATTTTTCTTTTGTGAAACAAGTAACCATTTTTCTCTTTTTTACTTTCTCTCTCTAAAATCTATTTTTCTTATTTTTGTGTTTGAGGTGATGAAATGATATCCTAACAAGTGGTATCAAGAGCCAAGGTTGGGTTTAAGTGATTTGTTTGTGGTAACTCATTAGAGGTTAAAATGTTTTTCTAAACTTGATAAACACTCGATTTCTCCTTAACTTGCTTTACAACATGTAAAGACAAATGAAAAAAAACTCAGTTTGCCAATCAGAAAACGGATCTATGTATTTCGAAAAAGAACGTGAACAATATATGAAAAATACAAGATTTGAAAGCTCAAATTGCAAGAACAAGGAACATTGCATAAGTGAGTTAAGAAACTTCATTGAGAACTGCAAAAGGAAAGTTGTGGAATAATCGTTTATTAAACCATATGTGATCAAACAACAAATGCTCAACGAATTCCAAAACCATCAGTTTTAGGAAAACTGACTCCTTTTTCAAATTCTCTTGAAATGAGAAGTTTCAATCGAAACGTCGGTTAATTAAAACTAAAATGTGTCGGATGGTTTGTTTAAACAAGTCATCCTCAACAGATTTGCCTCAGGATTAGAAAAAACAGCAGTTCGAACACCAAATGTGATTGCACCCCTGGGGGGGCCTTTAGGAATTACCCAAGCATGTGTCACATCAGTCACCAAGGGAAAAAGTAGGCTCAAATGACATGGTTCATAACTATCTTACTAGAGAAAGCTAAAAAGTGCACAACTTCAGAAAAGACAAGAAGTAAAGGGAAAACCTAGTATGATTGATCTACTAGATTACCCAACAATGCTAAATGGTTGCAAACCAAAAACCTAGTAATTGGCAAGCATATGAGTAGTCGGGTTTCAACAAAGATGTTCACGTAAGGAGAACATAGGAAACAAAGCCTTTCTTGAAGTTCAGAATTGCAATGTCCTACATGCAAAATGTGCATGTACAGTGCAATCATGATGAATGGATCTTAGATACCTCTCAAGGTTAAAATCCTCGTGCCTCTGCACAGAATAAGGATGCAAAATCCCATAAGACAAACAAGAGATTATGCCCGTAGAAAAGTCAAAGTGCATTAAGAAATACCAGAAAGACAGATCCCAAAGGCATAGGTTCTCAATACAAAAAGACTTCCATGTCCCTGAGAAACAATGAATCCTGATTTTGTCTTAGGTGGCAATCCAACGGGGTAGATTTCTCGAGACCTGTTTGTCTTAGGTGGGTTCCAACATGGAAAGTTATCAAATCTTGCACGGGCAGGTTGATGTGAACCCACACATTGGTTCAAATGTAGATATCCATCTATTCATGCATGCAAACAACTCTGGGTTAAGTGCAGGTCGTCCTTCAATGGTTGAAAAGCAACAACGAATTGACTAATTAACTGATGCAATTACACAATGAAATGCAGAAAATCTCAAAGTGTGGTTGCATGAAATTTTGATATCTAAGAAACCTGTGCCAGAATGGTTTCACAAAAGATGAACGTTGTCATGTCAAATGACGTGTTGAACACAGCAGTTCAAGCCCTCGGTATCAATGTCAAATTGGAGTCTGCTGAAAATACACTTCAGGCACGTTCCTTCAATGCTTCAAATGGACGTTGTTCACATCAGTTCAGGCCTCGTTCTTCATCAAAATGACTTCTGATCATAACCGTTCAGAACTCGGAATTCAAGACCACAGCAATGAATAGTCAAGTTCAAAGCTGGTTCCAAAAGTTGTTCTTAAGCAAACAAGACAGCTAATACGACATGAGTTGGAATTACTATTCCACTTTCATATAGCAATGCTGAGGACAAAAAGTAAATATATACAAAAATCGAAAATTTCCAAAAGAATCTTTTGACATGTCTCTTGGAATCGATAACATTTACGTGCTTAGAAATGTCGATTAACATTGACACGGGTGTGTAAATGAAGTTCGAGCGAGAGTTTCAATAGTTTCAAAACATGTCATTTCTAATTTTCTTAATGGCTTTTATGTGCATAATATAAGTACATAACCGGGACTTCAAATTAATGGAAGGTTTATAACTTATTCCTCCCAACGAGAAAATTAACGTTTCTCGGTCTTGAGCTGTTCTTTACAAGACATTCAATATCTTTAGCTCAAGAAAAAGGATAGTATACGTTTCAGTGCGCTTCCCTTACCGTTAGAGAGAACTCCTCTAACATGTGGTTTTTCAAAATGTTATACCACGATTTTTCATGAATTTCTCCATGACAATTTTTAATCTTTCAAAATTGTGTGTTCAACACTCCATCCCTCATAATGTTTTCAAAAGACAACAATTTTTCAATTGGTCCTATTCTTGAGGGGGAGTTTTTCGAAAAACAAAGTTTTAATGTTCTTGGATACATCAACAACGGACAATTCTTATGTATTCTAAACATTATCAAAAATGTTCCATACCTCATGCTGACCATATTTTCTCACACAGTTTATTCAAGGACATATTTTAATCTAAGGTATTTCAAAAACTAAGTGTTTTTAAGTGGGAGAAAATGTAATTAAATATGATCTATTCGACTCAATGTGCTGAAGAAAAGGTTTTATGGTTCGATCTAATACCCAACAACATCTTAATTTCACGACGGTTCTGAAGTTCATAAGGGTGGTTAGGTTAGGAATCAATCCTTATGATCAACAGAACCGGTGGGATTCTACCCAAGGGATAATCCCAAAGTAGAAATAGCAGTCCTAAGGTATGTTTGGAGATGAATGTATATGGGAATAATGCCGACTAAGATTGAGCTAACACTGGAACAATCACAACAAGGTGTTAGTAATGACGTCTTGGTAAGCATTGAAGGCGTTGAAGAATGAAAAAGAAATGTATGGATAAAAGGGTCTAAACAAAAAAGCCCTCCACACAACTTAAGTCACGAAAAACCGGTGTCAATTCATATGCTGTCAAAATCACAAAGTGATTGATGATATTGAAAAATGACATCATGGTCCCAGTGATGCAATGCACAAACCTTCCCAGCCTTCAGGTTTCTCTCAACAGATAATTGTATCATTTGTCACGGAGATACACAAGTTATCTATTTGGACATCTCATTCCGAGATTGTTGTTATTGAAATAGGTGGAAATATGCGCCAGCCTCCGAGTACTAAAACCAAAATGCACTATCGAGTCTAGAGGCCAAGAGATCAATCAAAAGCTCGTAAGGGACACATTTATTTTCTAAACACTGTGAACATCATCAGGTTTCACAAGTGTTAACAAGAGTCCTAGCAATATCATTGTGTTATTTGCCAGAACATCAGAGTGATACTAATGTTTTCACATGAAGATGGAAATCCTGCTTGAGCCAGATCAAAACAAGCTCTTGGGTAGGTGACTTGCGAGATTCTGTATGAATTAAATGTGACAACTGGATATCGATTTGGTCCAGTAAATGGAATTGACGGTTGAATGAATTTGATTAAAAACATGACTCTCGATGTGTTACAAAAAACTCTTTAACGAGTGAACACGTCGATTGATTTTTAAATCATTTTTTCGTTTATCTCTATCGTTAAACCTGCAGGTCAAACGGTGGTAACGAAAACCTCAATCCATTCAAATGCTCAATCTACGAAGTCATACTATCTTAGAAAGCTAAGATTTTAAAAAGATAAAGACTTCGCAAACTTGATTTGAAGCTTTTCAAGATAATGCAAAAGTATGAGCATGTTGGTCAAAGACATAAGATCGCAAGATGGCAAAGATGATAAAGACAATGACAAAGGCTCAAAGTCAAGATCGCAAAGCATGAATGAAACAAGCTTAAAACAAACAAAACGAAAGACAAAGACCAAGAACACTCGAGCTTAAACGACCAAAAGCAATCTCACTGATTCATGCAGGAGTGTCATCACTGAACTCACTTCGGGGGAGATTGTTAGCCTCAATTTTATTGAGTCAATAAAGGAAGCTCGTTCCCGTGTTCAAGACCTCACTTCGGGGGAGATTGTTAGCCTCAATTTATTGAGTCGAACAAGGAAGTTCGGTCACTCTACGATGGAACTTCGGTCTTTAATTAGTTAATGTTGTAATATTATAACTATCGTTGATTCGGGCTTGAAAGTCTAATCTATATTTGTATACTGTTTCGGGTATATTCCAAAGGACAAACACCCGAGCCGGGTCCTAGTTAAATCATCTCGCGCGTCATTTAACGCGACGGGGTATATAAACTCTTTTCTATTTAGAAAAGAGTTAGTTATGTAAAGTTGTTGACCACTATCCTAGAACAATATCTTTTTCTATTCTCTCTCTTTCTCTTTACCTATTTCTCTCTCTAGACAACTCAATCCTTCTTTCTCCTTTCTAGTTCGATTTCGTGATCGATTGTGTGAAGTGAAGTGTTAAAGGGATCCTACAATATTGATGATTGCTTTATGTCTAAGATAGCTTAGTTGTATGACATTTTTGGTGTCTGATGTATTTTCATTTGTTTTGAATAAGGTTTGGGTAATGTCCAATGCCTTCTTAAATTTGTATATCTCTGGTTTTGGTAATATAATTCACCTTTTACCAATTTTTTTACATATTTCCCACATAAGTTGCTAAATGTTATAGTTCTCCGGTTTAAAATAACAATAGTGCTACTAACCCAAACAACGCCATTTTTAAGCCTATAAAATTAAATATATATGTAGAAAAAATAGAAAACACACACACACACACACTCTATATCCGACACACAGCTGGGAGGAGAGATCGAGGCATGTAAGGTGTGTGATACATTTGGAGCAAGAACATTAACACGAATATTGTTTGTTGTATGTAAGTGATACATTATTATTTATTCATTTGATTTGTGGCTGATGGTAATGAAAATTGGGGTTATTTTTATTCATCAGTTTAAAACTTGGAATTGTTTTAAGGCTTTTGGTCGGGATGATGGATAGAGTACGTAATTGCGCCTAACATATCATAACAGTTGGGTCAAAGTGTAGCTTAAGGTGTTACGATTTGTGTTAATTGTTGATGTTTAAGATAAAGTTGTTGCATGTTGCAATGTTTCATGGTTTTGTGGATCTAATTTGAATACCGTTGTTACATGTTGTTGTTTAAAAGTTTTTGAGGTTGATTTTTATGGATCTAATTTGGATGTTGTTATTGCATGTTGTGTAGTTTTGTAGTTTTTTTGTTGCTGACTTAAGGCGATGTTGTTGGTTGCATATGAGTGCCGTTATTTTGTCTAAAAAAGATATTATAATGGTTTAGTCAGTCGGTTAGTCGTGATTTTGGCATTATGAAATGTGGTACTTTTTTCGGGACTGTATTATGCGGTCTACGATTTACATTTGACCGTTGTAGGATTAAGTTTGTATTTAAGGTTAAAATTATGTTGTTTAAAGTCTGGCTATCATGTTTGAGATTACACATAAGCTAAATGATGTTGTTGGTTGCATGTAAATGATATCATTTTGTTTTGTAAAGAAAATAGTTATTGTTTTATCCAATAGCGTGCAAAATGAAATCGTTTGGTTGTTGCATGGCTACACAACTGGCCGGTCGTAATTTTGGTGTAATGAAAAACTGTTAGCATAAAAGTAGCCTTTATTTTGAAGCCAGTGTAATATCCGACCCACAACGCTAATAGAGTCGTGAATGCACCATTTTTTTAGTCACCCATCTTATAGATTTTAAGGTGTGCATGGGACCGTTTAAGGCTTAAATTTGTATTTAAGTGTAAAATAGCGTAGTTTAAAGATGAGTTATCATGTTTGTGATTGGGTGTTCTTATTTTGTTTTATACAATAATTTGTCTGGCTATAATCGTTTGGTCATTTGGCGAGCCGCAATTTTGGCGTGATAAAAAAGTGTTTGTATAAAAGCGTACCTTATTTTGCAGCTAATGTAGTATCTGACCAAAAATACATATATTGTCTGAAATGCATCGGTTACATTCATAGGCAAGCTCTGATGTTTGAGATTATGCTTAAACTAAGCGATGTTGGTAGTTGCATATAAGTGATGTCATTTTGTTTTATAAAGGAAAATTTTATTACTTGGTTGGCTTACCTAAAAGAATGTTAGTTTCTAAACCAAACACATATACGGTCCAAAAGTCGACAGGTTTTGCCTTGCCAAAATTATGTCGTATAAGGTTGACCTGTAAGTTTTGAGATTATGCTTAACCTAGGCGATATTTATAGTTGCGTATAAGTATTGTAATTTTGTTTTAAAAAGAAACTGCTTCCTTGGTCGACTTATGTTACGGTTTATTCTGGTAGTGGTTTGTGAATTTAATTTAGATAATATCTGGTTTTTTGTTGTAGGTAGTTGGTTATCTGCCAGAGTTTATAATTTTTTTTTTTTCCGGTGCTTTAAAGAGTTATTTTTGGGTAAAGGGTTTCTCCGATAAATGTATTACTCTACAAAATAATTCAGTACAATGGATGTGGGTGAATCCCACACCTCAGCCTGTTACATAGTATAACACCCTGTGTTTTCAAGTCTTTGACGACGTCAATAAATGTGCTATTTATTTTTATTATTGTACGTGTTTGCTTAAAATTGTAAACGTTAAGTTAAATCGCGTACGCCAAAAATTAGCGTTCAATGTAAACGGGCATCAAACAATTAAATGTTTACATCAAGCAAGGGTTATATAATTATTTTGAGGATAATTAATAACTTTGTTCATTTTATTTTTATCGGATACGTAAAGTGTATACGTTTCGCGATAAATTGCGTTTAGGCACTCCCGGAACCACGAAAACTTTTCTACGCTTCAACAAATACCCACGTTTATACCCAATACCCAAAATTTACTCAATATTATCATACATATACACCTAAAACCGGATATGGAGAGAAAAGACCAAGAAATGCAAGTTTAAAACACAATTCCATGTTTTCATGGGATGTTCTCTACTATTTGAGGACATACCCCATCCCTACCATCCTTTGACTAATAACCATGACTAAGGCCATCCCTAGGACACCCTTATGTCTCCTTGACCAAGTAAACCTTTTATATACATACAACTAACACATATATCACTTAACACTTAGATAAATTTTCACAAAACTCTCTCTTTTGCTTCCATATATGCTACGGCATATTACCACCTCCCAACTAAATTCATACAAAATTTTCTACAACCCTTACACTTCTATATACACATATCCTAAGATGTACTAAGGCATTTGCAAGCATTGGTTAACATTTTCCATGTTATAATCAAGAAAAAAGGAAAGCTATGGTTTAGTGAAGGAAAGTAAGGGTTTATAAAGTGCAAGCTTGGATTTTGTGGCTAAACAAGGGTTTAGCACTTGATTATCACACATCTCTACATATAGGTCTATTTTACTTTTAGGTTTTATAATTCTATTTTATGTATATGTTTATTTCTATTTTAGGCTTAATACACCATTAGGAGTTTATCTAGAAAATGAGGTTTTCACTTGAAATGTTCATATGGGTGAATTTTTATATATGTGGTGGTATTACATGATTATCATGTTATAAAGTGGGGTTAAATGTTGTTTACATATGGTTTTAAAGTAAACATGATTATGAGGTAAATTAGGGGTTTTCATAAACTTATAATATGTTTCAACTTAAAGAAATACATAAGACATGTTTATATTTGATTTATGGGACTTTTAATCACTGTTATTATAACGAATAAAATACGACGTTTACGGGTTTTACGACAATTAAATCGATAAAAATATACATAGGGTCTGATGTGAACAGTAATTTTTACTGTTCACCAGCAGGTCCGGAATTTGAAAATGTCAATTTATGATAACTCGTCTTAATACGAAAAGATGGACATAAGAAACGCGAGAATCGGGCTTAAAACGCGAAAGTTACGCCAGTTTTACTAAACGGTAATTATAAACGTTTTAACTTATTAAACACAATTTTTCTAAAACCATTAGTTGGTGATTGAGGGCTTAGTAGATATTTAGGTGGTTATTAAAAGTACTTTATTTACTAGGGAGTTTCATAATGAGGCCTCTTCGGATGGCGTTTCGACGAGTTGTTGGATTTACGATTTAAAGTGTCCTAACTCCTCGAACGTCATGTCATGACCTCTTTAATTATGATAGCCCGAACGATAGTACAATGTAACAACTCTTAGATTATATTCAATGTTGTTAGACTAAGTACTCAGTACTTACACGACCTTAATTTAATTAGGTTGCAGTTGATCAATTCACGTGGCACGTTATTTGTGATACACTTAGCATTACTCACTCAAGGTGAGTTCATAGCCCCACATTTTACATGCTTTTGTTTTACAAAGTTTTTGGGGTGAAAGACATGCAATGCTTTACAATTGGACACAAGTGGTTAAGTTTCATGTTAAGATTACGTGTTGCCTAAGTAGCGATAACCCATATCTGAGCCCATTATCATGAACTGTTAATAGTGAGCGCGAATGTTATTAATAGATCTATTGGGTTTGACAACCCCGTTCGGGTGATTGACTATCACTGAACAACGAACGTTATTACCATGTCGTATATAGGATGTTACGGGTTAGAACATACCACGGGCAATGGGAGTTCCATTATTTGGTATCACAACACGTCAAGACTTCAGTGTCATGAGCTTAGGGGCAAACGTATTACATTATTATGTATCTGCATTGTTGCATTATTCATACACTGGGGAAATCTTGTGGGTCCTAACAATATTTGATTTTATCAAACCTATTGAATTCACCAAAATTATTATTGACGTTTTAAAAGCAATGTTTTCAGGGGAATCAAATATGACAAGGTGCGTGGATAACATTGTGGTTTGATATGGATGGTCTTGATTAGATGTTGTCGCATTTCATTTTGTTAAATGTTATGGGCGGAAATCTTTGTATGTCGATTAAAGTGAACATGTTAAGTCTACGGGCTTATGTAACAATGACTTTTTTAAATCCAATGTATGTTTTCAAAGACTTTTTGGTCGTTCTATTTATCCCTTGTGTTTTGATTCATAAAGTAAATGCCCCGGAACCTATCGCTGCGGACCCAATTTGGGGGTGTTAAGATTGGTATCAAGAGCCAAGGTTATAGTGAACCAGGTCAAAAATGTTTTTGCTGGGACTATAACCGTTTTCAAGAGTGTTTTATAAACAATAAGGGATTACACGGGGACATACATATGTGCATACATTCTGTCATAACTTACTGTTGCATTAGTTGGTTGGACTAGATGATTTCATAATTAATATACATCGTTATAACTTATAAAATGTATATTACTATAGAGTCTTATATGGAATACTAATATAAGCTATCTTTGGATTTTTGTTTTAGTCATGTCAGATTCTGAGGAATGGGGGATCACGCATACGACTGTATCCAGTTCTATATGGGACCTATCCGATATAGGTTTCACCATGTAGCGATGATATCATGATTACTCGAGCCATTACTTGCTAGAAGGAACCGTACGCGAGGCCTCTTCAGGCACCACCCTCTCCCGATTATGTGCCTGGCCCAGAGGAGCCTGAGCAGGCACCACCCTCACCTGACTATGTTCCAGGTCCAGAGCTTGCTGATGACGAGATCGTTGCGGGGGACCCCAGGGGCCATATGATAAGGACGCTCACCTATGGCACACTCACCTGATGATGTTCCGGAGTCTGATCCTGAGGCAGATCGGAGGAGGATGACGTGAGGACCCTGAGGAGGATCCTATTGAATATTCTGCTGTCGGGGAGATGACGGAGATGATGAGATGGACATTGAGGAGGATGAGGATGCTGATATGGACATCGATGAGGAGGATGAGGATGATGAGATGGAGGACGAGGAGGCGGAGGAGGAGCACTCAGCTCCTGCCTACCCAGTAGTGGTTGCTTTACCAGCTACTGTCCCATCTGCAGAGGAGACCGAGCCGTTTGAGACTGATGAGTCTGCGGCCACACCACCACCTCACCCTGCATACCGTATGACGGCTAGGATTTCTATTCCAGAGCCATTACCTGTACCAGCATGGTCCGACTCTGAGGTTGCCAGATTACTTGCTATATCTTCCCCACCAGCATCACCACTATCTCCATGGTCTTCATCACCACCACAGATTCCTTTACCAGTATCACCACCACCACCTGTATTGACAGCACCACCTCCTAGTCCTATTCGATCATTGGGCTATCGAGCTGCTACGATTCGGATGAGAGCTGAGGCTGCAGCTACTTCCGATTCACCACCATTACCACCACCCTTCATACTCTCCCCCACTAGACCAGATGCACCACCACCCTTGCCTACATCAGCTCCTACTTCATTCCCACCACTATTACTACCCTTTGACCGTCAAAGATGGGACAGACCCGAGGTTAACCTACCACCTCGGATGGGATTAGGTATCGCTCTGGGTCCCAGGTATGAGGTAGGAGAGAGCTCCGCCGCTGCTGCTGCTAGACCAGCTGGAGGTCTTAGGGCAGATTACGGCTTTGTTGCCACTATGGACAGGCAGATCAGACGTGACCCAGAGAGATATGTCGGATATGGGATCACGGATTCATAGGATGAGATTGTTGAGACCTTACAGGGAGCTCCAGTTAGTACCGATACAGAGTTGGGTGCACACATGAGAGAGTTTGAGTCTATGGTTAGGCGAGATACAGACGAGATCTACACGAGGTTGGATGACGAGCAGGGACAGAGACAACTATTGGCCGGTCGGGTCAATATGTTGTTTAGAGATAGACGTACTCATGCACATACACGTCAGCTCATGGAGACCGAGGCTGGGATGTCTAGAGAGGCTTGGGGACGGGCGATGGATGCGAGCGATCTTGCTCATGGAGAGGTTATTTCGCTACGCACCACAGTTCATGCACAGATGTCAGAGATCACAGAGCTACAGTCAGCGGATCTTAGGAGACAAAGAGCGATGTCAGATTTGCTAGAGACAGACCGCAGGAGGCGTGAGGAGATGAGAGAGTTGAGAGCTGCGGATCGCACTCGACAGCAGCAGATTATTCAGACCTTGACTGTTATGCAGACACTACAGAGAGAGATGATTCCACTTCAGGGACTGGTCACCACCCTGCAGGGGCAGGTGACAGCCTTACAGGGACAGGTGATGACATTACAGGGGCAGGTTACTGCCTTACAGGGACAGCAGGGACCCGCTGGGGGTCCTGCACCGCCGGAGCTGCCAGAGGAGGCTGGTAGCAGTTCTTAGATTAGACTTTGTTATGACTAGTCATTTTGTATATAGCCTACTAAGTATTACGGGTTTAATCCCGGCTAGTAAGGCTTTAGGTTATTATGCTTACTTTGTAACCTAAACATTATGATCATTTTGTATCAAAACCAATCATGTATGTTTTCCAGTTATATATGAAATGGTAGTATTATGTCATGTTTATAATCGAATTTGTGATGAATGAATGTCGATTTGGTTATATCATTGTTAATTACAATTCAGTTGTACATTTCACTGTGTGATGTGATCTCACTTTAGTTATCATGGATATGTCATGTCGTGGTTATGATTTTATGAAATCTAACGGTTATTGTATTTTCTTATGATTGAAGAAAATGGCACCAAAAAGAGCCACGAGGTCAACACGGGCCACGACAACACCAGCCCCAACAGCAACCACAACCACTAATGTCACTAATGCCCAACTCCAAGCTATGATTAAAGTCCAAGATGAAAGGCGAACTCTTAGCCGATCAATAACAACACTCTACCCATCACAGAAATTAATTTTTTTCCCAACTGGTAGCCCAAGATAAATCCGGTAGTGGTATCCTCACCACCTTCTCATGGAAAATTATTTCAGCCTTATAATTGGACAACCAGTCCATACCTATAATCACCTCAAAACTCCAATGCCCAAAAGGTATCAAGTCGATGTCAAAGACATGACCCTCAATTTCTAGTTTGCAACCCTTAATAACCTTATCAATCTCTACTAGATGCCCGCTAGCTATCTTAATCTCATATCTGAAACCTAAATCGTTGGGTTCTAAGACTAACAGAGGTATGAAAGTAGTGGAAACAAAACTATAGTCGGCACCAGAGTCAAATAAGGTAGCGGCAAAATGATTGTTCAAAGTAAACATACCCGTCACAATGTTTGGATCCTGGCGAGCTTCCTCTGCTCCCAACATGAATGCCCTACCCCTAGCCTGGTTCCCTTGGTTTCTACGACCCTGACCCCCGTTATTAACAGCAACTTGATTTGGATGATTTTCTCCCGGTCCTTGTGCCCTATTCTACCTAGGACAAGCTGACGTAACATGGTCAGTACTACCACACTCATATACCTCAGCATACCTCTACAATCCCTTGCCAAATGACCTAGGCGGTTATAGTTGAAGCATATGCGACACGGCCCTTCGGGTGCATGGTAGGAGTTGCAGGTGGTACACTTGGGCCAAGTACCTGTATTCTCTCTTCTTACAGGGTTTATAGTAGTAGCAAAAGCATTCTGTTAGGAATACAAAATTCCTAGGAAAGTGTCAGTCGCTTCCATAGATAACAGTCGTTAGCTCATTAAGAATTTTTGGAAACTTACATAGTTAGTTAGCAAAGGCCCATGGATTAATCCATGTCCAAGCCCACATGCCATTTGTAAGTATAAATACACCTCTCCATGCCTTGGAGAGGTGGTTGGTTGGTTGTATTTTCACATAGTTATGCATTTCATGTTCTTGTCTTTCTCTCTTTAAAATACTTCCTTCCTTCCCACTTTCTCTCTCTAGTTCTTGTTGTTAGAGATTACTAATATTCTTCAATTGGTATCAAGAGCCATGGAGTGGTGTGTTTAGTTTTTGTGTTTTTTTTGTTCGTGTCATATTGCAAAAATCGTCCTTCCTTTTATTTTTTCTTGTTGTTCGAAGCTATTTGGGTACACTAAAAGATCATTTACCTTGGTAAATTTGTTCTAGTGTCTTTAGGATATAGGTGTACAAGCTTTAAATCAAGAAAAAATTCATTTTTGGTCATCTTTTGTGTTCAAAACCTTTACAAAGAACAAAATCTTGATTTTAAATTTTTCGGCTTAAAAACCTTAAAGTTTCTATTTTTCTTGTTCCAATAGGGTTAGTAACACTAGTTGTACAAGAATTTTTGCAAAACAACCATCAAAAAGGTGTCTTTTTGTGTTTTAAAAATTTTGAGTCTCGTGTCTGTTGGAGTCGAACAACCTGAGTCGAACAACCCAAGTCGAACAACCTGAGTCGAACAACTCAAGTCGAACAACCTGAGTCGAACAACCCAAGTCGAACAACCTGAGTCGAACAACTCAAGTCGAACAACCTGAGTCGAACAACCCAAGTCGAACAACCTGAGTCGAACAACTCAAGTCGAACAACCTGAGTCGAACAACCCAAGTCGAACAACCCAAACCGAACAACTCAATTTTTCTAAATTATACGGTTTAGTTCTTTGACTTGTAAAATCCCGTGAAACATTAACTTGTCTTTCCCGGTTTTGTCAAGAATTGTAAAATCCCGTGTAGTTTAAAGAATTAAAACACTTAAGAGACAACTTAATTAAACACAATTTCTTTCTACCACCGTCCGATCAAACAAGTAATCTTTTAACATACACCCACCCCACCCCCACCCCACCCCAACCCCCAAACTACCACAAACCCGCCCACAACCCAAAACAAACCCCCCACCACCAAAACCCAAAACACCACAACGCCACTACAAACCAAACACGAACCCCCAACCACACCCCCCCCACACCCCAACAACCCCCCAACCCCCCAAAAAAACCCACGATCACCCCAACCCGAACCCCCCCCCCCACCCAACACACCAAACCCCAAAAAACCCCCACCCCAACCATGTAGAACTTGGTAGTTTTGATGCTATAATCGGTATGGATTGGTTGGCGAAGCACCAAGCGGTCATTGCATGTGCCGAAAAGGTTGTTCGCATTCCCTGGAAAAATAAATCCCTAATCATACACGGTGATGGAAGTACCCAGGGAAATGTGACACGATTAAACATCATTTCTTGCACTAAAACGCAGAAGTACATAGAGAAAGGTTTTCCTATCTTTCTAGCACATGTCACCACAAAAGAGATTGAAGACAAGTCGGAGGAGAAGCGACTTGAGGACGTACCCATAGTTCAAAACTTTCCTGAAGTATTTCCTGAAGACTTGCCGGGTCTTCCTCCGACTCGACAAGTGGAATTCCAAATTGATTTGGTACCTGGTGCTGCACCGGTAGCACGGGCACCTTATCGATTGGCGCCTTCCGAAATGAAAGAGTTATCTGAGCAACTGAAGGAGCTATCCGACAAAGGCTTTATAAGGCCCAGTTCCTCGCCCTGGGGAGCTCCGGTCTTGTTTGTCAAGAAGAAGGACGGGTCATTCCGGATGTGCATTGATTACCGGGAACTGAATAAATTAACGGTGAAGAACCGTTATCCGCTCCCAAGAATTGATGACCTATTTGATCAGCTCCAAGGGTCGAGTGTCTACTCGAAGATTGACTTAAGATCAGGTTATCACCAATTGAGGGTTCGAGAAGAAGACATTCCGAAGACTGCCTTCAGAACTCGTTATGGTCATTACGAATTCCAAGTTATGCCATTTGGTTTGACAAACGCACCTGCCGTATTCATGGACCTTATGAATCGGGTTTGCAAACCATACCTGGATAAATTTGTGATTGTCTTTATTGACGACATTCTGATATATTCGAAGAATAAGCAGGAACACGAAGAACACCTCAAGCAGATCTTGGAATTGCTTAAGAAGGAAGAGTTGTATGCCAAGTTTTCCAAATGTGAATTTTGGATTCCTAAGGTACAGTTCCTCGGTCACGTGATCGATAGTGAAGGAATTCATGTGGATCCAGCCAAGATTGAATCCATTAAGGATTGGGCATCTCCTAAGTCGCCAACGGAGATTCGTCAATTCTTAGGCCTTGCTGGATACTATCGAAGATTTATCGAATGGTTTTCCAAGATCGCCAAACCTATGACCAAGCTCACCCAGAAGAAGATTAAGTTTGAATGGGGCGATAAACAAGAAGCAGCTTTTCAGCTGTTGAAGCAAAAGTTGTGCAGTGCACCAATCCTTGCATTACCTGAAGGAAGCAAAGATTTCATCGCATACTGCGACGCTTCGAAGAAGGGTTTGGGCGCTGTGTTGATGCAGAGAGAAAAAGTGATTTCTTATGCATCACGACAGTTGAAGATTCATGAGAAAAACTACACGACTCATGATTTAGAACTCGGTGCAGTGGTGTTCGCTCTTAAGATCTGGAGACATTATTTATACGGAACCAAGTGTACGGTGTTCACCGATCACAAGAGTTTGCAACACATTTTAGATCAAAAAGAGTTGAACATGAGGCAACGACGATGGTTAGAGTTACTAAGTGATTACGATTGCGATATTCGTTATCACCCGGGGAAAGCAAATGTCGTTGCTGATGCTTTAAGCAGGAAAGAACGAGAACCACCACTAAGAGTTCGAGCATTGGTTATGACTATTAGTTTGGATCTTCCCAAACAGATCTTAAATGCTCAGACCGAAGCGCGAAAACCCGAGAACATTAAGAGTGAAGACGTTGGGGGAATGTTGGTTGAAAATGCAAAATTTCCAGAAGCTATTAGAGAACAAAAGTTGGAACCACGTGCGGATGGAACCCTGTGCCTCAATGGCAGGAGTTGGTTACCTTGTTATGGCGATTTACGAACTGTGATCATGCACGAATCCCATAAATCAAAATACTCTATTCATCCAAGACATGAAGAAGTTATACTGGTGGCCCAACATGAAAGCTGACATAGCCACTTATGTTAACAAGTGCTTGACCTGTGCTAAGGTCAAGGCCGAACACCAAAGGCCATCAGGACTATTGGTACAACCCAAGATACCCGAATGGAAGTGGGATAACATCACCATGGATTTTGTCACGAAGCTTCCTAAGACGTCTCAAGGTTATGACACAATTTGGGTGATCGTTGACCGACTCACTAAGTCTGCGATCTTCACACCGATGAGAGAGACCGATCCTTTGGATAAACTTGCAAGATTGTACCTAAAGGAAGTGGTCACGAGGCATGGGATACCCGTCTCAATCATTTGCGATCGTGACCCGAGATTCGCATCAAATTTCTGGAGGTCACTTCAGAGTGCTTTGGGTACAAACTTGGATATGAGTACTGCGTACCATCCGCAAACCGACGGGCAAAGCGAGAGGACCATTCAAACTCTCGAGGATATGTTGCGTGCTTGTGCTATCGACTTTGGAAAGGGTTGGGTTAACCATTTGCCATTAGTCGAGTTTTCATACAACAATAGCTATCACGCTAGCATCAAGGCCGCACCATTTGAAGCACTTTATGGTCGGAAATGTCGCTCACCTGTTTGTTGGACTGAAGTTGGAGAAGCTCAAATACTCGGTCCAGAACTGATCCAAGAAACCACTGAGAAAATCATTCAGATCAAGCAAAGGATGCAAGCTGCTCGTGACCGACAGAAGAGTTATGCTGACTTGAAGCGTAAACCAATGGAATTCCAAGTCGGGGACAAGGTCATGCTTAAGGTCTCGCCTTGGAAAGGGGTTGTACGTTTTGGCAAACGGGGGAAGTTGAACCCTAGGTATGTTGGACCTTTTAAGGTGATAGAAAGGGTTGGAGAAGTTGCTTACAAGCTTGAACTTCCAGAAGAATTGAGCAGAGTCCATAATACATTTCATGTATCTAATCTGAAAAAGTGTCATGCCGACGAACCATTAGCCGTTCCGTTGGATGGACTTAATTTGGACGACAAACTTCATTTTGTTGAGGAACCGGTAGAAATAGTGGACCGAGAGGTTAAACGGTTGAAGAGAAGTCGGATCCCATTGGTCAAAGTTCGATGGAACTCCAAGAGAGGTCCTGAGTACACGTGGGAGCGTGAAGACCAATTCAAGAAGAAATATCCACACCTCTTCACCAAGACCACACCGTCGTCAAGTGCTGCATTGTGAGCCTTGAGGACAAGGCTCGTTTAACGGGGGAAGTCTATAACACCCTGTGTTTTCAAGTCTTTGACGACGTCAATAAATGTGCTATTTATTTTTATTATTGTACGTGTTTGCTTAAAATTGTAAACGTTAAGTTAAATCGCGTACGCCAAAAATTAGCGTTCAATGTAAACGGGCACCAAACAATTAAATGTTTACATCAATCAAGGGTTATATAATTATTTTGAGAATAATTATTAACTTTGTTCATTTTATTTTTATCGGATACGTAAAGTGTATACGTTTCGCGATAAATTGCGTTTAGGCACTCCCGGAACCACGAAAACTTTTCTACGCTTCAACAAATACCCACTTTTATACCCAATACATAAAATTTACTCAAATATATCATATATATCTCACTTATGCCGAAATTACTTGCATTTTATACAAAGATATACATGAAAATGGCATTATACTTTCAAGATAGTCAAACAATACACCATACCTCTTTATGGCACCATCCCTACCATGCTTTGACCCATGACTATGACCTTGGCCATACCTTGAACCATTCCATGTCCCCTTGACTAGAATCACTTCCTATATACATGCATTGCTAGCTAAACTAACTCATATACTCAAAACACTTGGTAAAAATTCACAAAACCTCTCCTTTGCTTCCTTATATGCTACGGCATACTAACACCACCCAACTAAATCCATACAAAATTTTCTACAATCCTTACACTTCTATATACACATATCCTAAGATGTACTAAGGCATTTGCAAGCATTGGCTAACCATATTCAAGCATTAATCAAGTGAAAGAAAGCTAGGGTTTCTATTAAGAAAAGCTAGGGTTTCTTTGTGCAAGCTTTGGTTTTGTGATTAAACAAGGGTTTATCACTTAATTATCATCATCATCATTCATCATAAGGTCCACTTTAAACCTTTATGCCTTCATTTTATAAGTTTTTATGCATATTGTTATTCTATTTAGCTTATATCACCATTTAGGGTTTTAATCATGTAAAATGGAGTTTTTATTGGTTGTCATCATAATGTACACTTTATTATATCTTATGATGTTAATGACATCATGTTAAAATAGACTCACAAGTAATTTACACTCTTGGTTAAACATGAAGATGATTATGGGATAATTAGGGTTTTTATGGTTTCATAATATGTTTTAAGTTAAAGAAACAACTATGTCCAAAATAAGGGTAGATTATGGACATATGTTAATGTTGTATGGTTGTTAAAATAAGAGTATAAAAGATGAGAACACTTGTATACACATGGTTTTGTGAAAAGTAACTACATATAGAAACTAGAGATTTATGGACTATTTATGAAAGTTATGGTTTATTATGTAAGATAAAAGATTTGTTATATTTGGACAAAGGGACAATAAAAGAACTATGGACATAATATACATGCAATATATATGATAAGTATAAAATATAAGATTTGTGGTAAAAAGCATAAAGTGAAAACAATGAAACAAGACTTAAATTTGGACTTAACAAACTATCATAAACATTCTGTCCAAAATTCGAGATTTAACATATCCATTTTATATTTTTCTAAGATAATACATTTCACGACGATTCCGAAAAGGTAAGAAACTTGTTAAACGGATTAATAACGAAAAAGTTACGTTAAAAACGAGTTTTAATACAATTGTTAAAAAACGGAGTCGTAAATAAATTTTATAAAAAACATTTTTATAAAAACTATTAAACAGCAGTGTTGATATTTTTAACAAATAATACATATTTTTAGGATTCCAAAATGATAAGAATCGTAATTTTTCAATTAATAACGAACGAGTTATGAATTTCGCGAGTTTACGACAATTAATACTTTTATAAAACTATTTTTATAAAAGTTACTATTCATGACAGAAAGTTATATTTTTGTAAACCTCATAAAAATATAGAACTTTCAAATACGAGAACGTCCTCGAAAGAATCATCAAAAACGGAGCTATAACGAATAAAATACGACATTTACGGGTTTTACGGCGACGAATACGATTTATACGAAACTCATGTCTGTCATGAACAGTAAAAGTTACTGTTCATCAGGGTTTTTAAAATTTAAAAAAATGTCAAATAAAAATTCGATAACTGTCCGTCTTAATTACGCAAAAGATGAGACATAAGAAACGCAGGATCGGGTTTAAAACAGCGAAAGTTACGCCAGTTTTACTAAACGGTAATTAAACGTTTTAACTTATTAAACACATTTCCAAACCATTAGTTGGTGATTGAGCTATATAGAATATTATGTGGTTATCAAAGTACTATATTACTAGGGAGTTTCATAATGAGGCCTCTTCGGATGGCGCTTCGACGAGTTGTTGGATTTACGATTTAAAGTGTCCTAACTCCTCGAACGTCATGTCATGACCTCTTTAATTATGATAGCCCGAACGATAGTACAATGTAACAACTATTAGATTATATTCAATGTTGTAGACTGAGTAATCAGTACTTACCCAAAATAGACCTTAAATTTAATAGGTTGCAGTTGAATCAACTTCACGTGGCAAACGTTATTTGTGATACTCATTAGCATTACCACTCAAGGTGAGTTCATAGCCCCCACTTTTTACATGCTTTTGTTTTACAAAGTTTTTGGGTGAAAGGACTGCAATGCTTTACAATTGGGACACAATTGGTTATAGTTTTCTTGTTAAGAATGATTACGTGTTGCCTAAGTAGCGATAACCCATATCTGAGCCCATTATCATGAACTGTTAATTGTGAGCGCGAATGTTATTAATAGATCTATTGGGTTTTGACAACCCCGTTCGGGTGATTAGCTATCACTGAACAACGAACGTATACCATGTCGAATATAGGATGTTGCGGGTTAGAACATCACCACGGGCAATGGAGTCCATTAATTTGGTACTCACACACGTCAAGCTTCAGTGTCATGAGCTTAGAGCAACGTAATTACATTTATATGATATCTGCATCTGTTGCATTATCATACACTTGGGGAAATCTTGTGGTCGTCAATACAAGTATATGATTTAATCAAACCTAATGAATTCACCAACATATTGTTGAACGTTTTTAAGCAATGTTTTTCAGTGATCAATAAGCACAAGTTGCGATGGATACATTGTGTGGTTTTGATATGGATGTCTTGCATTAAAGATTTTGTCCGCATTTCATTTTGTTAACTTTATGGCGGAAAATCTTTTGTAATTTGATTAAGTGACCAATTTAACTACGTCTTATGTAACAATGACCTTTGTTAAATCCAATGTATCTTTTCAACAGACTTTTTGGTCGTTCTATATATCTCATGTGTTTTGATCCATAAAGTAACATGGCCCCGGACCCAATTCCGCTGCGACCACAATTTTTTGGTGTTACAGATTGGATCAAGAGCCAGAGGTTATAGAAAAACCAGGTCAAATGTTTTTTGCTGACATAACCTGTTTCAGAGTTGTTTTTTATAAACAAAGGGATTACACGACATGCATATGTCATACATTCATGCATACACTACTTGTTGTAAAAACATTAGTTTGTTGGACTAGATGCATTTCATAATTAATAACATGTTATAACTATATTTTATATTACTATAATATTCTTATATGGAATACTAAATAAGCTATCTTTGGATTTTCAGATTAGTCATGTCAGGATTTCTGAGAAACTCGGGGATCACGCATACGAAAGAATCCATCTATATGAGGACCTACCGATAAGGTTCACACACGACCGATGATCATGAGTTACTCGAGCACCTTAACATGCTAGAGGACCCACGCGAGGCCCGCTCGTTTCAGCACCCCCTCTCTCCGATTAATGTGCTTAGCCCAGAGGAGCCTAGCAGGCCACCACCCTCACACTGATGATGTTCCAGAGTCTATCATGAGGCCTGAATCCGGAAGGAGGATTGGCGATTAAGACCCTGAGGAGGATCCTATCGACTATTTCTGCTACCGAGGAGATGACGAGACGATGATATGGACATTGAGGAGGATGAGGATGGCTGATATGATATCGATGAGGAGACGAGGATTAGGAGATGGATGACGAGAGCGGAGGAGGAGGCACTTTAGCTCCTGCTTACCCATTAGTTTTTGCTTTTACCAGCTACTGTCCCATCTGCAAGGAACCAGCCGTTTGAAACTGATGAGTCTGTCGGCCAACACCACCACCTCAACCCTGCATACCGTATGACGGCTAAGGATTTCTATTCTAAGACCATTACCTGGTACCCAGCATGGTCCGACTCTGAGTTGCCTAGATTAACTTGCTATATCTTCCCCACCAGCATCACCACTATCTCCATGGTACTTCATCACCACCACAGATTTCCTTTACCAAGTAACACCACCCCCACTTGTATTGACAGCACATCCCTCCTAGTCCCTATTCGATCATTGGTGCTTAAGCGAGCTGCTACAAATTCGGATAGAGCTGAGGCAGCAGCTACATCGATTCACCACCATTACCACCACACATCATACTCACACCCCACTAGACACGGGAATGCACCCACCACCATTGCCTCATCATTCCTACTCATTCCCACCACTATCATTACCCACTGACAGTCTTATGAGAGGGCAGACCCAGTTAACCTACACCTCGTATGGGATTAGGTCTCGCACTAGTCCCTGTGATGAGGTCGGATAGAGCTCCGCCGCTGCGCTGCTAGACCAGCTGGAGGTTTTAGGGCAGATTACGGATTTGTTGCCACTATGGATAGGCAGGTTAGACGTGACCCTGAGAGGTACGTTGGATATGGGATTACAGATTCATGGGATGAGATCGTTGAGACTTTACAGGGAGCTCCGGTTAGTACAGATACAGAGTTGGGTGCACACATGAGGGAGTTTGAGTCGTTGGTTAGACGAGATACAGATGAGATCCACACGAGGTTTGGATATGAGCAGGGACAGAGACAGTTTATTGGCGTTAGGCCAGGTACGGTCAAAATGTTGTTTCGGGAAAGACAAGTACTCATACGCATACACGTCAGCTCATGGAGACCGAGGCTGGCATGTCCAGAGAGGCTTGGAGACGAGCCATGGATTCGAGCGATCTTGCTCATGGAGGGGTTATATCTCTACGGACCACAGTCTATGCACAGATGGAGGAGATCACAGAGTTACAGTCAGCCGATCGTAGATGCAGAGAGTCAATTCAGAAGTATTTGCTAGAGACATACCGCAGAGGCGGGAGGATATAGAAGCCTGAGAGCTGCGGATCGCACTCGACAGCAGCAGATTGTTCAGACCTTGACTGCTATGCCGACATTACAGAGGGAGATGGTTCCACTACAGGGACTAGTCACTACATTGCAGGGACAGGTGATGACATTGCAGGTGACAGTTGCCTACCTTACAGGGACAGTCAAGACTCGCTGGAGGTCCAGCACACCGAGCAGCCAGAGGACGCTGGTAGCAGTTCTTAGATTAGACTCTGTTATGGCTAGTTGTTTTGTATATAGCCTACTAAGTATTACGGGTTTAATCCCGGCTGTAGGCTATAGGTTGTTATGTTTATTTTGAACCTCAACATATGAACCTTTTTGTATCCAAACCAATACATGTAATGGTTTTTCCAGTTATATATAAATGGTTATATTATGTCCATGTTTAAAAAATCGAATTTTGTGATGAATGAATGTTCGATTTGGTTATATCAATGTTAATTACAATTCAATTGTACATTTCACTGTGTGATGTGATCTCACTTTAATTTTCATGGATATGTCATGTCGTGGTTATGATTTTATGAAATCTAACAAATATTGTATTTTCTTATGATTGAAGAAAATGGCACCAAAAAGAGCCACGAGGGCAACACGGGCAACAACAACACCAGCCCCAACAGCAACCACAACCACTAATGTCACTAATGCCCAACTCCAAACTATGATCAATCAAGGAGTCAGTGCCGCCTTGGCCGCACGTGACGCAACCAGGAATGGCACTGATAGCGTTTTTTCCATTCGGGAACGGGTGTCAGGGATCTGAACTCGTACTCGAGGAGTGCCTCTTACCACAGGATTTCATGAGTGCAAACCTCTTGTATTTCAAGGGCACTGAGTGAGTGGAAGCGAAGATTTCATCGCATACTGCGACGCTTCAAAGAAGGGTTTGGGCGCTGTGTTGATGCAAAGAGAAAAGGTGATTTCTTATGCATCACGCCAGTTGAAAATTCATGAGAAGAACTATACGACTCATGATTTGGAACTTGGAGCAGTAGTGTTCGCTCTCAAGATTTGGAGGCACTATCTGTACGGAACCAAGTGTACAGTGTTCACTGATCATAAGAGCTTACAACACATTCTTGATCAGAAGGAACTAAACATGAGACAACGCCGATGGTTAGAGTTGCTTAGTGATTACGATTGCGATATTCGTTATCACCCGGGGAAAGCCAATGTCGTTGCTGATGCTTTGAGCAGGAAAGAACGAGAACCACCGTTAAGAGTTCGAGCCTTAGTCATGACTATTAGTTTGGATCTTCCCAAACAAATCTTGAATGCTCAGACTGAAGCACGGAAACCAGAGAACATCAAGAATGAAGATGTTGGAGGAATGTTGGTTGAAAACGCTAAAAATCCAGAGGCGATTAGGACGGAAAAGTTGGAACCCCGTGCGGATGGAACCCTATGCCTCAATGGCAGGAGTTGGCTACCTTGTTATGGCGATTTGCGGACTGTGATCATGCACGAGTCCCACAAATCAAAGTACTCTATACATCCGGGTTCCGACAAGATGTACCAAGATATGAAGAAGCTATATTGGTGGCCCAATATGAAAGCCGACATCGCCACCTATGTTAGCAAGTGTTTGACCTGTGCTAAGGTCAAGGCTGAACATCAAAGGCCATCAGGATTGTTGGTACAACCCAAGATACCTAAATGGAAATGGGACAACATCACTATGGATTTTGTTACTAAGCTTCCTAAGTCGTCGTAAGGCTACGACACCATTTGGGTGATCGTTGACCGACTCACTAAGTCTGCGATCTTCACACCGATGAGAGAGACCGATTCTTTGGATAAACTTGCAAGAATGTAC
Source organism: Tanacetum coccineum (assembly GCA_026074375.1). Lineage (NCBI taxonomy): Eukaryota > Viridiplantae > Streptophyta > Magnoliopsida > Asterales > Asteraceae > Tanacetum > Tanacetum coccineum. Next base: position 26,715 of record BQNB010044131.1, read on the forward strand.
CTAAAGGAGGTGGTCACGAGACATGGAATACCTATCTCAATCATTTTTGATCGTGACCCAAGGTTCGCATCAAATTTCTAGAGGTCACTTGCTTTAGGTACTAATTTGGATATGAGTACTGCGTACCATCCGCAAATAGACGGGCAAAGCGAGAGGACCATTCAAACTCTCGAGGATATGTTGCATGCTTGTGCGATCGATTTTGGAAAGGGTTGGGTTAACCATTTGCCATTAGTCGAGTTTTCATACAATAATAGCTATCACGCTAGCATCAAGGCCGCACCATTCGAAGCACTTTATGGTCGAAAGTGTCGTTCAGAAGTGTGTTCACCTGTTTTGTTGGATGAAGTTGGAGAAGCTCAAATACTCGTCCAGAATCTGATCCAAGAACACTGAGAAAATCATCCAGATCAAACAAAGGATGCAAGCTGCTCGTGATCGACAGAAGAGTTACGCTGACTTGAAACGTAAGCCAATGGAATTCCAAGTTGGAGACAAAGTCATGCTTAAGGTCTCGCCTTGGAAAGGGGTCGTACGTTTTGGCAAACGGGGGAAGTTGAACCCTAGGTATGTTGGACCTTTTAAGGTGATAGAAAGGGTTGGAGAAGTTGCTTACAAGCTTGAACTTCCAGAAGAATTGAGCAGAGTCCATAATACATTTCATGTATCTAATCTGAAAAAGTGTCATGCCGACGAACCATTAGCCGTTTCGTTGGATGGACTTAATTTGGACGACAAACTCCATTTTGTTGATGAACCAGTAGAAATAGTGGACCGAGAAGTTAAACGGTTGAAGAGAAGTCGGATCCCATTGGTCAAATTTCGATGGAACTCCAAGAGAGGTCCTGAGTACACGTGGGAGCGTGAAGACCAATTCAAGAAGAAATATCCACAACTCTTCACCAAGACCACACCGTCGTCAAGTGTTGCATTGTGAGCCTTGAGGACAAGGCTCGTTTAACGGGGGAAGTCTATAACACCCTGTGTTTTCAAGTCTTTGACGACGTCAATAAATGTGCTATTTATTTTTATTATTGTACGTGTTTGCTTAAAATTGTAAACGTTAAGTTAAATCGCGTACGCCAAAAATTAGCGTTCAATGTAAACGGGCACCAAACAATTAAATGTTTACATCAATCAAGGGTTATATAATTATTTTGAGAATAATTATTAACTTTGTTCATTTTATTTTTATCGGATACGTAAAGTGTATACGTTTCGCGATAAATTGCGTTTAGGCACTCCCGGAACCACGAAAACTTTTCTACGCTTCAACAAATACCCACTTTTATACCCAATAAATAAAAGTTACATAAATATATCATATCTATCTTTGTTTTGCCGAAATTCATACAACATATATGAATATATACATGATAATGTTGATAAGTCTTGCAACTTGGTCAAATGAACACCTTACTTCTTTAATGATGCTCCATACCTAGCTTACTTGACTAGAGACCATCCCTAAAGACCATACTATGTTCCTTGACTAACTATTGCACCTTTTTGACTAGCTAACTCATATAATGCAAGTAACATTCAAGAGATAACACATAGAACACAAAACACTTGGTCAATCTTTCTCTCCACATCTCTATATTGCTTCGGCAATTATCAAGCACTCTACCAAACCCATATCAATTTTTATACAATCCATACACTTCTATATACACCTATTCTAAGATATACTAAGGCATTTGCAAGCATTGAATCACCATTTCCAAGTATTTCTCAAGTTAAAGAAAGCTAGGGTTTCTTAAGTGCAAGCTTGGTTTTTGTGGCTAAACAAGGGTTTAGTACTTGTGCATCATCATCATCTCACATCTTAAGGTCCACTTGAACTCTTTATGTTCTTATAACTTTCATTTTTATGCATATGATTATTCTATTTAGCTTAAATCACCATTTAGGATCATTAACATGTAAAGAGAAGTTTTTATTTATTGCCATCCAAAATGGTACAATCTTTAATATATCCTATGATGTTGATTGACATCATGTAAAAATGGTCACACAAGTGAAAAATTTGCACTTGTGGTTATATATAAAATTGATTAACTTACAAAACTAGTAAAATTAAGGTTTACTTAAGTAAAGTAATGGTTTTAAAGTGGTAACGGATTTTTTAACATGGGAAAACTTGGACATATGAGGACTACTATGACAATGACACTTAATATATTTATGATTTATAAATATATATGATTATGAGACTTGTGGTAAAATCTACAAAATTGTAAAGTATAAGAAAAGACATCAAATGGATTCAACAACCTCAGCAAACATTCTGTCCAAATTCGATATTTTGACATACTCATCTGTATGTTTTATAAGACATACATTTCAGACGATGACCGAAAAGGTAAGAAACTTGTCAAAAACGATTAAATACGAAAAAGTTATGTTAAAAAAACAGAGTTTATACGATAATAAACGAAGTCGTAATTGAATTTTTTTATAAAAACGATTTATAAAAATTTTAAACAGCAAGGTTGAATTTTTAACAAAAATACATATATTTAGAGCCAAAATGATAAAACGAAAATTTTCAATTAATAACGCACAAGATATGAAATTTCCGCACGTTTAACGACAATTAATACTTTTATAAAACTATTTTTATAAAAGTTACTATTCATGACAGAAAGTTATATTTTTGTAAACCTCATAAAAATATAGAACTTTCAAATACGAGAACGTCCTCGAAAGAATCGTTAAAAACGGAGCTATAACGAATAAAATACGACATTTACGGGTTTTACGACGACGAATACGATTTTTATAAAACTCACGTCTGATGTGAACAGTAAAAGTTACTGTTCACCAGTAGGTCCGAAATTCGAAAATGTCAATTTATGATAACTCGTCTTGATACGAAAAGATGGGCATAAGAAACGCGAGAATCGGGTTTAAAACGCGAAAGTTACGCCAGTTTTACTAAAACGATAATTATAAACGTTTTAACTTCTTAAACCCAATTTTACCAAAACCATTAGTTGGTGATTGAGCTATATAGAATATTATGTGGTTATCAAAGTACTATATTACTAGGAAGTTTCATAATGAGGCCTCTTCGGATGGCGTTTCGACGAGTTGTTGGATTTACGATTTAAAGTGTCCTAACTCCTCGAACGTCATGTCATGACCTCTTTAATTATGATAGCCCGAACGATAGTACGAAATAATCTATAGGATTACATTCAATGTTATCAATTAAAGTACTCGATACTTATACGACCTATGTTATAATTTAGGTAGCATTCGATCTTTACATGACGCATATATCTGCGACATTTGGATTATATAACTCAAGGTGAGTTCATAGCCCCACTTTTAACATGTTTTTTGATTATACAAAGTATTTTGGGGTAGGAAAACATGCAATGTTTTACAACTGGACAACAAGTGGTTAATTTTATATTATGATTACATGTTGCCTAAGTAGCGATACACCCAATCCGAGCCCATCATCACATGAACTGTATAAATACGAGCGCCTGAATGTTATGAATAGATCTATTGGTGGTTTGACAACCGTTCGGTGATGTATGCTATCACTAGTGAAACGGAACTATACCAATGTCGAATAAAGGATGATTGCTGGTTAGAACATCACCACGGGCTCAGTGGGCGAACGACCATTAATTATGCATCATAAATCAACATGCAGTGTCATGAGCTTAGAGCCACATAAATACATTACTATGATATCAGCATCCTGTTGCATTACATACACTTGGGAGATCTTTTGGTCCTACAATTATATGATTTTATTAAACCTATGAGATTCACCAACATTATTAGTAGACGTATTAAAAGCACTGTTTTAACAGTGGATCAATAAGCATGATGGTGCGCTGGATACATTGGTGGTTTTGATTTGGATGTCATCATTAAAATTTTGTCGCATTTCATTTTAATGGCGCTAAAATCTTTGTATTTTGATTAAGTGAAACAAGTTAAGCTTCGGGCTTATGTAAACAATACTTTGTTAAATCCAATTTATCGTTTTCAAACGACTTATTGGTCGTTTCTATAGTATATCTTGTGTTATTGACTGAGAAGTTAACACCCCTGGACCCAAAAAATCCGCTGCGACGCAATTGTGGGTGTTACATTACCCGTCAAGATGGAAGTTCGCGTAATATGGGTGTCGAACACTAAGAGTGGAAATTTAATCCTATATTCTATCAGTATTTTAATTAGTCTATTTACTGGTTAAACATATGCTATGTACGTTGTCTAATGAAATGGGGGATTCAGCCTGAGAGACTGGCACAGGTGTGGATTACAAAGCAATTCAATACACAATAAACACAAATGAGAAATTATAAATAGAACAGCGAGTACAAGCCAATGATGAGAAAACGATATAGCCATATTAAATCCGGTTCAATGCTGGTTTGTTTGTTTTAGTGCAATGATTTACTTATCTCGAAGCGACATATCATTCTTAAGACTTAGGCGGGACATCATCCTAAGACCTAGACACAATTAATCCTGTCACAATTAATGCATCCGCATAAAGCATCATTTAGTTTAATTATAATCTATCTTATAGAATTAAAGCAGTGGTGATCCTGTTAAAACTCTAGCCCAACGGGACTTTACCCACTTATTGTTTGAAGGTGTTTTATATATTGGTAGTCCTACTATTTTTAATCTTTATTAGTTACTTAAGAGCATGATGCTGAACACATAAACGGGTCACCACGTCCAACTAAAAGCTCATAATCATAAGAACAAAGACAGAAACTGTTATTTGTTATCCTGTTGGGTCCAGTAATATAGGACAAAACGATATAAGAGCTATCTCGGTATTCTAGATTTACTTGGTCCGAAACACTAACTCAGTTGAATGATTAGGTCTCATATTCAAACACATAAACAAGTATGAGGTGATAAACATAATTAAACAATCAACGATAAATTAAGAAATCGATTTTAAAACAAACCAAACATTGAACTTTCATTAAGATGGCTAATACCCGAGGGTATTAGCCCACAACCATAGGGGGGGGGTGTAATTTATAAAAGCGAATCAAACACTTTTAAAATTCGTAACGATAAGAGAGTAAGATTAAAAAAAAAAAACACGATGTCTCTATTGGAATCGTGATCAATGCCTTAACCTTTATGGCAGATCTTCTCTCTAAAATTCACACCTGATGAGTATGGTATAAAGAATATGATATTGCACACTGAAAACGTTTTTTTGATCTTATTTATAGTTTGCTGAAAAATCTTGATACGTCGTAATCCATAGTCGATACAATGTATTGGGCTGAGTATTCCTAGAGTGCGCGCTAACGTTCGTAATAAATCTTGATATCATAACCCAATTATACTTGATTGACTGTATCTTCAAATAGATATCTTCATATACGGCCTATGTAGATAGGCATGGATACGCCGTATTGGGAATTGTCAAAACCGTTATCTTTTCTTGTGAAGTCCTTGCGCAGATACGCCGTAATCTCCTTTAGTTGGATACGGCGAATAGGTGAATTTTCAGGAAATCATCAAAATGGTCTTCGTTTTAGCTCCAAATTAAACGCCTTTAGCGTGTCATCATAAAACACTCCAGAATTACTGCATTTCTCTAAACCTAAAAGCAATTAAATTACCGCAAATAATGCAATAATTATATAAAAGTGGGTAAAACAGATGGGATAAATGATATAATAAAGTGACGTTATTTGATGTCATCAAATATCCCCCCACTTGAATCCTACTTTTCCTCAAGTAGACCTTAGAAAAAGTTTTAGTTTATGAAAATGTGTCCTTAACCGAAGTTGAGGATTTTTCGTTTAAGCATCGTTTTGTTCTAATCACCTGTACATAACCAAGCTCCTCACGAAATATAGAAATGAAAACACTAAGATCACTCAACTAATCTAGGGTGCAACATTTAAGTAGTACGCTAAATTGCTCGGTCGTGATTAGTTTTGTATCATAAGCTTGTCAAGGATACACATCTCCACCGCTAAAGCTAAGGAAGAACAAGTCAAAAGTTAAATTGGGTTAAGAAGGCTTACAGTTTGATCATTCAACAGACTTTCACCATAAGTACCCACACACCACAAGTGAGGCACTGTATCGTAAATACAACGGCCGTAACGACGAAATAGACATATACAATCCGAACACATCCCTGTTCGTGTTTAACCAGCGGTTAGGATGAAGAATGATATAGGGAAGGGACCTTCTAACTTTTACCAAAAGTCGTCATCCAACAAGGCAGCTAAGACATGCATACATGCTAGTAACGACATAATAGACATGCATGCTCGAACAAGTCCTCGTTCGAATAGACACTAAGGTTAGTTGTTAGGAAAGGGAATTAAAATGGTTGTTTACAATATATATTCACAAACAAATAGATTAAGCAAAAAATAAGGAGCGGTTTCTAGTAAACTTCCCCCGACCGTTCCATGACAAAGACTCGAACATATAGACAAACGCCTCGATCACAGAAATGACAAAGACACCCTAAGTTGGCGTTCCCATAACGGTCAACTTCCCTTACATCCTGCTCTTTACATACTTTTATACAAGTGGTGATATCGGCCACTTTTTACAAGACTTTACATTGTTGATTTTTGTAACGTATCAACGAATAATCAATCCTTCTAAGTGATTTCTTCGGTATAAACTTCTTTTTGAAACGACTATTTTTCTTCCTTCTCTTTTTTTTGCTTTTTCTCTTTTTCCATTTTTTTCATAATACATAATAAAACCACCGGTTTGATTCCACCGTCTTCACTTTCATAATTATCGCGGATAATATATTCCTGTATTACATCTTCATACGTACATTATCATAATTGCGAAAAGTCAGTAAAACTTACGAGCTACATATTTTCACCATTTGCATTATGCAATTTCTCGACCATTACAGAGATAGAAAAAATTCCACTTTGACACAAAGAAAGTATTAACATGGAAATACAAGACTTTTACAACGAAAGCAACAAGAAACATAGAGAAAATAGGCTCAACACACGGAAGGCTAGAGGTGCCAAGGTGTAACGAAACATATAAATAAAGGTGTACAAAAAAAAGGAATGCTCAACAGTTTTGTTCTAGGGATTATTAACTCTAAAAATGAGAGTAATACATGGGTTATCACGGGAGTTAACTAAACCATGAAGTAGTTATTTTTATGACATGTAGTGCTATTTGGTTTTAAATCCTAGAAATTTATCAGTTGAACCATGTTCCTTCCATCTAAACATAGTACTAATCATGGCGGTCCGCGAGTGATATACTAGGCCAAGTTCTTAAAAGTCCACTACATCACCAGGCAACCACTTCATAAATTTATGGAATTTTAGTAACAGTTGGAAACGGAATAGAGATAAATTCTTCACACAATATGGAGTCAAGGTATAGTTCCGCTAGGTAATGTAACTAGTGATTTTTTACTAAAGTCATGCTGAAAAAAATTAAATTTTGACTGTTTTTAAGCACTTTGCATGTTGTTTTGTAAAAAAGAAGACAAGTACGTTATAATTCTCCATCCCCCCACTTAAATTATATAACGCCCTTGTTTTATAGATAAAATAAATAAATAATAAGGGAAAATAGAATTAGAACAGAAAACTCCCTGCTAGTTTAAGCTCGTGAATAATCTCACATGATGAGTTCTGACAAAAATGTGATTGACTAGGAGCTCAGAATGCCTAGATGAGTTCAACACAAGTCTTTTTCAGCATATACCATATCATAGTTTCAGCAAGGTCCTGTAAAAGGTTAAAAGAAAACAATTAAACACACAACTGTACAGGGATCAATACGTCGTATCCCAAACCCTAGGATACGCCGTATTGTTCCTGTAGAAACAATTAAATTACTGGAAATTAAATAATTAAGTTTTAAAAGCTGATAACGTCCAGACATGCATGAACGCCGTTATCCATGGGGTACGATACGCATATGTAATGTAGGTAAGACATACTCGGGCAAAAAATTAAAATTTCAAACAATTAAAATGACCGGGTTGTCTCCCGGGAAGCACTTTTGATTACAAAAAAGTCTTTAAGTTAGACTTGCCCCAATTTAATCCTATCCTTATAAAATAATTTGAGGTCGAACGGGATGCTAAATGGCACATACAAATTCTTGATTAGGAAAATGAATGGCATCCCTTTGTTACAAGTCACGATATTAACACATAATTCCTTGATAAAGGTTTTAGTTTTGACAATTTTATTAGATGTATCATGACTTGTTTCCAAAAGCTTATTTGACCTTAGTACATAGGCACCATCATCGATATTTATTACATTAGGTAATGGTACGACAAACATATCTCCCGATGATTGCTCAATATCACTTTCATCAATATCATTGTCCTTATCCGATTTTAAGTCATCGAGATAGATTATGTTGAAAGGAAATAGGTCATTAAAGTATAAAACGTTTTGTTCCTTTTCATCACATTCGGACAATGATGTTTCATTTTTTAAATAAATTCCATCGATAGTTAATGACTTTCAGTAGGTTTAGTTAAGAAATCTGATTTAGACGTTAGAGCATAATTATAAACAATGGCTGGAAATTCATTCTCAAAATATTTAAAGAAGTCTAAATCATTAGAATAACTGACCTCATGCTCGGGTGTCAAAAACAAAGGCATATTGACTTTATCATTATCATTTTTAGAATCCGTTTTCAAATCGTTGACATAAATTATTTTATAAGAAAATGAATTTTCGTCATAAATTACCGTGTAATCTTCATCGTCGGATTCATCAAACGATTTTCTAAAGTCAACTTTATTGTCGTTAAGAGGACTTACCGTGGGTTCACTAAGAGTGGTTGCATCAGATGTACACAAAGACTATAGCTGGGAATTCAGATTCGAAGTTGGTGAAGCAATCGTCCTCATCTTCATAATATTTCACCTTACCACCGATATTGCAGTTTTCCAATTGAAACTTTCGACCAGCCCTTTGATCTTTTTCACACTTGAAGTCTGATGTATTCCTCCATAGTGATGTTGGGGTCGTCCATTTTACCTGTAATAAATTATCTAGGAAAGAAAACTGTCAAATAGCTTAATACGCCGTATTCAGTAAACCGAATATGCCATATTGATGATAGAGTCGAATACGCTGTATTGATTTGAAAAAATTTATACACCGTATCCAACAAGATGAATACGCCGTATTGAGTATTCGACTTAGAATGTTACAGCAAACGGTAACGAAGCACACAAACACACAATATGCAAAATATACAATGCAGGAAATTAAACACACAAACAAGCACACAAATATGCAATTTAAACAAAAACACTAATAAATAAGAATTAAACAACTTTAGCTTTCCACTGTCACGGCGCCAAAAAGCCTAAGTGCTGTCGTGTAGGGTCAATTATTAGATTATCAAGTTTTAAATTTATATTTAGCCGACAATCCTAAAACAACACTTTAACGAGCAGTGTACTCGGTCAAGATGGAGTTCGCGGTAAGTAGGGTGTCGAACACTAAGAGTGGAAATTTAATCCTATATTCTATCAGTATTTTAATTAGTCTATTTACAGGTTAAACCTATGCTATGCACGTTGTCTAATGAAATGGTGGGGTTCAGCTGAGAGACAAGGCACATGATTTGGAGGAAACAAATACAATTCATATACACAATAACACAAAAGATAAAAATAAAGATAGAAAAGCGATACAAGCCAAATGATAGAAAACTATATTAGCCATATTAAATTCGGTTCAATGCTGGTTTGTTTGTTTTAGACAATGATGTACTTATCTCGTAGCGCAAATCATTCTTAGACTTAAGGCGTGACATCATCCTAAGAAACCTAACACAATTAATCTTGTCACAATAAATGCATCCAGCATAGAAGCAACCTATAGTTTAATTATAATCTAACTTAGAATAATAAATCAATGGTGATTCTGTTAAAAACTCTAAGCCCAACGGGACTTTACCCACTTATTGTTTGACGGTGTTTTATATACTAGTAGTCCACTATTCTAATCTTTATCAGTTAATTAAGAGCATGATTGCGGAAACATAAACGGGTCACCTACCGGTCCAACTAAGCTCATAATTAAAAGATAAAGACATAACGTTATTTGTGATCCTGTTGGTCCAGTAATATAGACACCCGATACCATGGAAAGCTATCCCGGTATCTAGATTAACTATTGTCCGTAACACTAGACCCAATTAAATGATAAGGTCGCATATTCAAACACATAAACAAGTATGAGGTGAAAAACATAATTAAACAATCAATCGATAAATTAAAGAAATCGATTTTAAAACAAACCAAACATATGCAACTTTCATTAAGAGGCTAATACCACGAGGTATTAGCCCACAACCATATGTAATTATACAAGCGTAATCAAACAATCTAAAATCGAACGATTAAGAGGGTAAGAATTACACGATGTCTTTTATGGATTCGTGATCAATGCTTGACATTTATGGCTGATCTTCTCTTCTAAAATTCGTCTCTGATGAGTATGGTATAAAGAATAAGATTTGCCACACATGCAAACGTCGTTTTGAGTCTTCTATATATAGTTGCTTATGAAAAATACTCGATACTCCGTACCCAGATAGGTCGACTACGACGTATATGGTAAAGATTCTTGAGCTCGCAGCTAAAACGTCGTAATAAATCTTTGATATCATTCCCAATTACATTGATTACTGTATCTTCGAATAGTTACTTCATGATAGGCGTATGTAGATAGCATGTAATACTGCCGTAATGGAATTGATCAAACGCGATTCTTGTGTACGTTAATGGCGCAGATACGACGATCTCTTTATTTGGTTAACTAACGTATTGGTGAATTTTCATAAATCATCAATGTCTTCGTTTTAAGCTCCCAAATTATGCTCCCTTTAGGCGTGTCTTCACAAAACCACTCCTTGAATAACTGCATTTATCAACTACTAAAGCCAATTAAGTACCAAACAAATAATTATATAAAAGTGGGCAAAACAGATGGGATAAATGATATAATAAAGTGACGTTATTTGATGTCATCAGAGATACAACTTCACATAAAAAGAAATTTACTGTTGCGCTAAGCTCATGACACCGAAGCTCAATTTAAAAGGAAGCATATTATATGCCAAATAAGAATTAATTTGCCCTAAAGGTATCTGACCAAGATCACCTAGTGAAATCTGACATGGTATATATCTGTTTATCGGGAGCCCCGTGGGTAGTGAGCGCTACTCACCCGGATAGGGATAACTAGTCTCAATAGATCTATTTACAACATTCGCGCTTACTTAACCAGTCCGTCGGTTAAGCAATTGACGGTTCATGATAGTTCGAGCATTAATGGTCTATTCGCTACTTAGGCAACACGTAATCAAGAAAAGGAAACGTAAAGTAACTGTCTCCATAGTTTAAAAACAAGCAATGTTTCTCACCCCAAAATAGTAAAGTAAAAGTAGTAGACCGTGAGGCTATGAACTCATCTTAGCAAGATGAGAAAATGATAAACCACGCAAATGAAACATGATATAGAAATCTAGCCGTAACTAGAATAATAACGCGTCTTAGGAACACGAAAAGTATGCCAAGAATTGCTCAATATGTTCATCACCCAACACATCCAATGTGTGGTTTGCTTTAAGTTAATTATCAAACCATGATGAAAGAAAATCATATAGTATTTTGGTTAAGTTCACAGCGTTAAACCAAAATTACTATTTTTAGTAAGTTTTCTATTTTTAGGAAAGTTTTTTAGTTTCGGAACGTAAATATCGTCCCCTATAATTGCTAATCCATCATATTCTTAAGTGCACTAAAAAATCTAAACGATCTAACTCCATGTCCATCTTGCTAAATTCATCAAACTGTACTAAATTTTAGTAGACCTTAACCGCTTTTCCTAAAATATGTTAACGACGTCTTTAAATGATACTAATCAATATACATGTGTTACTATATGTTTCGCTAGTGTTTTAAAAGCTCAAAATATCTTGAAAGTGTCCGAAAACCCATTTTACTATTCATATCAGCACCTATGTAAATTATTTTGCCGAAAAATGTTTTAAGTTTCATTTGGCTATAACTTGGCCATTTTAAGTCCGAATTTAGTGTGCGATATATGAAAAACTATCTATTCGAAATGAGATCTCCAAAAACTACTTTTACGCCTAATGAAAACATTCTTAAGTCGCTCAAAACCTCAAAACCATTTTGGATCAGCAACATCATTTTTCGCAAACGCTTCCAAAAACCACACCAAACTTCACAATAGTGCTTAATCTAGCCTAATCTCCATTCACAACTAAACCACAACAAAACCACACCTAAAGCTAACCTAATCTCTTCATTTCTATTGTTGCAACTCTCATTCAACTCTCATCTCACAAAAAACATAATATTGAACTAGTGAAACAAAGTAACATCATTAATTGTAAAATCTTGTTTTATAATCTTTCAAAAATTACAAGAAAATATTCAAGACACTTACAAGAATAAAGAACAAGTAGAGAAATCACAAGATCTAAACCCCAAAATACTAGATCTATAAAACCCAACAACAAATCTTAAAACCATAGTTTAGATCTTGAAGAGAAACCTTGAAATCAAAGAACCAACACTTAAAATCACCTTAGGTATGGACAAAGATCAACCTAGAATACTTGGATCTTGAAGGAAATCAAGAAAAAGAAACCCTATAAGGGTGTTTATTTGTGCCGTGGCCAAAAGAGAAAAAGAAAGAAGAGATAAGATTTTTGAGAGGCTTGAAAATGAGAAGTAACCCTAAGTTAATGAGATGTCTAAGTATTTATAGGAAGATATTGGGTTTAGGTGTGAAAAATAGTGTACATGTGACCAACTACACACCAAATGTGTGTGTAGGGTTCGGTCTGAAACCAAGGCGACACGAACCATTATGTCAAACTTTTGAGTCATGGTTCATACTAATGCATAAGTGGTCCTTGAGTTGATCAAATGAGGTCAAAGTATGTAAGTATCATATGTTTTTATCTAACTTGAGGAAATGTGCATGAGAAAGACCTTCTCATGTGTCACTTTCATACACATGCATGGAAAATTCAAAAAAGATGCCTTTGATTTAATTTCAAGGCTTTTGGTGCATTTGGTTTGGTTTAGGCGTCCACATTTATAAGAGGGGGGATATGAACGAAATTTTTGACTTATGAACATGAGATGGACGATAACTAAAGTTACAACGAAAATTTTCGGGTTCAGGGGTTCTGTTTGATAAAAACTGCAAAAACGCAATTTAAACGCTAAAGCGTAAAAACAAATACCGGGTGTGATCGTAAATTATGAAACACTTAGAAAAGATAAAATAAATCATATAATATCTAAACTAATCAAAATCCAAAGTCGGAACGCGTCCGATGACGTTTTTCAGATCTATGCGGGTTAACTTCCCGGTAAACTGCCGGATCCAAACGTAACGTATAAAAATAAAAAATAATGATCAGAAAAGTTTAAAATATTGACCTAAAATTTTCGGGGTGTGACATTCTTCCCCCGTTAAAAGATCTTTGTCCTCAAAGCTTAAGACGTAGACTAAGGATTAACGAAAATGTGAGGGTACTTTTCCTTTATTTGATCTTCACGCTCCCAAGTAAACTCGGGCCCTCGTCTCGAATTCCAACGGACCTTCACGATTGTAATGTGGCTTTGTTTCAGCCGTTTAACTTCTTGATCCATAATTTCAACTGGTTCTTCAATGAAATTTGAGCTTGTCATCAATCTGGATCTCATCCAAGGGAATAGCTAGTGGTTCGTCTACGAAACACTTCTTCAAATTGGAAACATGAAAAGTACTATGAACTCGGCTTAATTGCTCTGGGAGTTCAATTCGATAAGCAAGCGTTCCCACTTTAGCGAGAATCTTAAAAGGTCTAATATAGCGAGGGTTCAGCTTCCCCCGTTTGTCGAAACATATCACCCCTTGTCATGGTGACACTTTCAACATGACCTTATCTCCAACCTAAAATTCCAATGGCTTACGTCTCCTATCAGCGTAGCTCTTCTGTCTATCTCGTACAGCTTGAATACGCTTCTTGATCTGAATGATCTTCTCAGTTGTTTCATGAATAATTTCCGGACCAATAAACTGAGCGTCTTCAAACTCAGCCCAACAAATAGGATACCGGCATTTTTGGCCGTAGAGAGCTTCAAACGGTGCAGCTTTGATACTCGTGTGATAACTGTTGTTGTAAGAAAACTCCACCAAAGGTAGGTGTCTATCCCATCCTTTCCCAAAATCAATCACACAAGCACATAGCATGTCCTCCAAAGTTTGGATGGTTCTTTCACTTTGACCATTAGTCTATGGATGGTAAGCCGTACTCATATCCAATTGAATACCTAGGGCTTTGTTCAACGATTTCCATAATTGAGATGTAAATTTATTGTCTCGGTCAGAAATAATCAAAACCGGCACTCCATGCCTCGAGACTACTTCCTTCAAGTATTGTCTCGTCAACTTCTCCATTGAGACAGTTTCCTTCATTGGTAAAAAATGAGCGGATTTCGTGATTCGGTCAACAATTACCCAAATTATATCTTGACCAGTTGATGTCTTTGGCAACTTAGTAACGAAATCCATAGTAATGTTCTCCCACTTCCATACTGGGATCACAGGTTGAACTAACAAACCAGATGGTTTTTGGCATTCGGCCTTGACTTTAGCACAGGTCAAACATTTACTAACGAAGGTTGCAATCTCTGCTTTCATATTCGGCCACCAATATAGTTTCTTTAAATCTTGGTACATCTTGTCCAATCCAGGATGAATTGAATATTTTGACTTATGCGATTCATGCATAATCAACTCTCTTAAGTTACCTCGACAAGGTATCCAACTTCTCCCATTCAAACATAATGTTCCATCAGTACGTTGCTCTAGCTTCTTAATCATACCACACAGATCTTCGGTTCCAAAATTCTCCTCCTTTCTCGCCTCAGCTTGAGCGTTTAAAATTTGCACAGGAAGGTTCAGACCAATCGTCAAAACCAAAGCTCGAACTCATAGTGGCTTAATCCGTTCCTTTTGGCTCAAGGCATCCGCCACCACGTTCGCCTTTCCTGGATGATAACGAATCTCGCAGTCGTAGTCGCTCAACAGCTCCAACCATCTACGTTGTCTCATGTTCAACTCTTTCTGATCTAGAATATGTTGCAAACTCTTATGATCAGTGAACACAACGCATTTCGTGCCGTACAAATAATGTCTCCATATTTTGAGAGCAAACACTACAGCTCCAAGCTCTAAGTCATGTGTAGTGTAATTCTTCTCATGAATCTTGAGTTGGCGTGATGCGTAGGCTATGACTTTCTCCCTTTGCATCAAAACTGCGCCCAACCCTTTACGAGAAGCATCACAGTAAACCACGAAGTTTTCACTACCTTCGGGTAAAGCCAAAATCGATGCACTACACAGTTTCTGCTTCAACAGTTGAAATGCAGCTTCTGCCTTTTCACTCCAGTCAAACTTCACGTTCTTCTGAGTCAGCTTCGTCATAGGTTTGGCAATCTTCGAGAAACCTTCGATAAATCGTCGGTAATAGCCAGCAAGACCTAGAAATTGACGAATCTCTGTCGGAGTCTTGGGCGATGCCCAATCCTTGATTGACTCAATCTTAGCTGGGTCCACGTGAATGCCTTCACTATCAATCACGTGACCAAGAAATTGTACCCTTGACAGCCAAAAATCGCATTTCGAAAACTTGGCGTACAATTCTTCCTTCTTAAGCAATTCCAAAATTAACTTAAGATGTTCTGCGTGCTCTTCCTTGCTCTTGGAGTAGATCAAGATGTCATCAATGAAAATGATCATGAATTTATCTAAGTATGGTTTGCACACCCGATTCATCAGATCCATGAATACTGCCGGTGCGTTGGTCAGTCCAAACGACATCACTTGAAACTCATAGTGACCGTAGCGTGTCCTAAACGCTGTCTTTGGAATGTCTTCCTCTCGAACTCTGAGTTGGTGATAACCAGATCTCAGGTCGATCTTAGAGTAGACTCTTGACCCTTGCAACTGATCAAACAAGTCGTCGATTCTCGGAAGTGGATATCGATTCTTCACAGTCAGCTTGTTCAGTTCACGGTAATCAATACACATCCGAAAAGATCCATCTTTCTTTTTGACAAACAAGACTGGGGCTCCCCAGGGTGAGGAACTCGGTCTTATAAATCCCTTGTCAGAAAGTTCTTGTAGCTGAGTAGACAGTTCTTGCAGTTCTGACGGTGCTAATCTATACGGGGCGCGTGCCACAGAAGCAGCACAGAGACCAAGTTCGATTTTAAATTCACTAGTTGCGTGAGAGTAAATCCAAGCAAGTCTTCTGGAAAGACCTCCGGAAAGTCTCGTACAGTCGGCACGTCCTAAAGTCGCTTCTCCTCTGACTTGTCTTTGGTTTCCTTCTCCGTAACTTGTGCCAGAAAAATTAGGCAACCTTTCTTAATATATATCTGAGTTTTATTGCACGATATAATGCTCAACCTCGACTACAGGGTGTTATAGCCTCCATCGCCTTGGACTATCAAAACTTCATCTCCATAGGGAATCCGCACGATCTTCTCATTGCAAACGATCACCGCATGATGGTTCGCTAACCAATCCATGCCGATGATGGCGTCAAAGCTTCCAAGTTCTATCGGTATTAGGTCAATATTGAATGGGTGACCTAATAATCCTAACGTACAACCTCTAAGCATGGTATTGGTTTTAGAAATTCTTCCGTCGGCTAATTCGACAACATAGCTAACGTCTAAAGTATCGGGGGCTATATCAAGCAAGGTACTAAATGTAGTCGATACGAAACTTCTATCGGCACCTGAATCGAATAGTATGAAAGCATAATGATTGTTGAGAAGAAACGTACCCTTAACGACATTTGAATCGGGGTTAGCGTCTCCTCTACCTAGCACATATGCTTTCCCTCTTGCTTCACCAACTTCATTCTTGTTTCTAGCTTTGTTTCCACGGTTTTGATCCTTCAACTTTGGGCAATCACTTCTGTAGTGTCCTTGCCTTCCACGCTCGAAACAAGTTACGACCCTCTGATTCACTACTTGACCCCTCTGAGTTGAAGTAGTGGAGATTGTGACCTTAGAATCCCAGGTCAAATACCCAACCTTGTCACACTTCCCACATCTCACTATGCATGGTCCTTCATGGTGAAGCTTACACTTGTTACAGAGAGGCAACAGTCCATTATATGGTTTCTTCTCATTGTTGCCAGCCATATAGGCTCTTTCCACATTCTGACCTCCTACATTTGGCCTTTTGAATGGTGGTTGCTGACCACGGTTGTCTCTCTGATTGACCTCAAATATTCTTTTGTTCACAGCATATCCCTTTAACTTTTGGTCCATTAAGTTGTTAGCAATGCGAACAACATCTTGCAGTCTTGTAGGTTCAGCAACAATTACATTCCCTTGGATATTATCCGGGAGACCTCCAATGAATTTCTTAACCCGATCCTCCTCCTCGGGGATCATCTTGGTGCACATCATAGTCAACTCTTGAAATCTCTAAGTATAAGCAGTCAAATAATTGTTCTTCACGTTTAAGTTCCACAGTTCAGTTTCCATTTTCTGAATCTCATTCCTTGGACAGTACACTTCAGTCATTAGCTTCATGAGCTCTCTCCATGACATGGCAAATGCAGCCTCAGTCCCAATGGTCCTCTTATGTGAGTTCCACCAAGTTAGTGCACTGTTCAACAAGGTGCAAGTAGCATACTTAACTTGGGACTTCTCTAGGCAGTTGCTGATATGGAACACTGTTTCCATCTTCTCAAACCACCTTATCAATCCGACAACTCCTTTCGTTCCCTTAAAGTTGAGTGGTTGACACTTCATGAAGTCCTGATATGTGCATTCTCTAGCAACAGGTCTATCACCTCTACCATTCTCATTTGGATTTCCATTTCCACCATTTCCATTCTCACCATCTCCATTACCGCCATTTCCATTATCGTCGTCACTACCGTTCTGGCTTTGATTCTTAGCCTCAAGAGCATTGGCGGCACGGGTCGCCTCATGAGCAACCAACACTTCTTCCACACGTCGGTTAATGAGTTCTTCGATTGCTTTAGGGGTCATACCGGAGCGAGTGATAGTCATTGTTCTATGTCACAAGACATAACGCACGATGATATTCGATATGAGATATAGCCATTTTAAATGGTAAATAGGGTTTATATAGAAAAATACAATAAAACATGTTTTGCAAAAACAAGTAAATAACAATATAGATGAATACATGAGATAATCAAAACAAGCTTTTCATTTCACGAATAAAAGCATAATTCGGTTACAACCAACCCAAAATAGGTACATGATTTATGAT
>BQNB010044132.1:0-40257 GCA_026074375.1 Tanacetum coccineum
CACTCTATACTGCTTCCGGTTTTCTTGCACTCGCGAATTCTGATCCTTGTTGTATTTATATCATATATAGATAAGTTTTAAGAAGTAAGTTTGGGCGAGTCACTTTACTATCATCCACATTTCATTTTAAGGACTTAATTTGCTCTTTCAACTTGACAATGACTGTGTCTTTCGCTTGAGACTGAGCTCTTAATTCACTTAATTCAAACAACTGGGTAAAACTTGGAGCATTTTGATTTAAAACACTGTTTTCATAAGTTTCTTTATCAACTTCTAAAGTGATGCAATGTTTTTTAAGAGTCGTAAAACTCTTACAAAGTTTATCGTAAGTTTCTTTATCAACAAAATCCTTTTTATTAAGAAGCTCAGTCTTGAGTTCGAGACACCTTTGACATTCATTCATAGTTTCACAACCTTCATTCACAGACAAATTCACAACAGTTTTTACAATATCATTATCAATGGCTTGTGCCAAGAGTCGTTCATTTTTACTCAAAACTTGATTTATTTTAACTTTGAAAGTTCTGGACTCCAAGCGATGTTGTTCGACAACCTGTTCCATTTGATAAAAGACTTTTTGGACATCGGCAAGTTCTTCAACCAAGTATTGATTGAAGTTATTGAAGATATCTTTTAATTCTTTTATAAACGGAATGATTTCATCTCGAAAACAAGCCTTTGTATGTTCAAACCCCCACGTGCCCTCAGTGATAGCTGTGGCAGTGGTTCTTTCTTTGACAACCAGATCAAAGCCAGTAAGATAGCGTTTGAGCTCTTTCAAGCTAGTATACACCATACTTACTTTTGGAAGTTCTTTTGGAACCTCAACTTTGATGGTTGTTGAAGAATGAGATGGGTCTAAAGCTGGGACCGAAGTCGCTTTCCAATAGGCATGTTCACTATATAAATCAGATTGTCGAACAAATCGTTTGTAGTAATCGTTATTAAGAATGGCATAATTGATGGGTTTCGTGTTCACTCTATGTTTTTCAAACAATGGATCTTGTTCTTTCAAAAGCATTTTTGAACGACTCTCTTCACAAAGCATTAATGTTTCATCAGAATCGGGAATCACAACAGTATCCATTTTAAGAATGACATTCCCGTCATACAGTTTTGGCTTTGACTCCCGAACTTTCTTCAGATAGAAAGGTTTTTCAAAACCGATTGCTTGTTTCGTGGAATGATCATAACAAATTTTGGATTTAGTCATCATATGAACAGTTTGCGCAGATTGACCTCTTTTGAAAATGATATTATCAAGTTGCTTAATTTTCTTTTCTAAAGCAATTTCTCTATCAATATTTCTGTTTTCTTCCATTTTTAAATCATTTTTGAGATCAGAAACTGTTTTCATTAAAGAATCCTTTTCTTGCACTTGTTCAAAAAGAGTTTCCTTAAGACGTACAATCTCGGCATACTGTTCATTTGATCCTGAAAAACTGTTTTCAACATTTTGCATTTCTTTCAAATCTTTAACCTCTTCTTTATATCTGTCAAGCTCGGTAGTCAAAGCTTTATTAACATTGGTGCAGTGCATCACTTGGGTATTTAATTGTTCAAACATAGATAATATCAGGACATCTTGTTGAGCAGAAGAGTTAGAATTCTGGACAGTTTCCTGTTGTGTTTCACTCAGATACTGAGAATAAGGAATGATATTGCTATCACTGGTTATTTCAGTTTCTGTCTGACTCACATCATTAGACTGTTCAGAAGACGTCATTATCTGCTCACTTTGATTGAATAAATCATAGGTCAGATTATCTGGATTGTGTACCTCAGTGAGTGCATCTGAGCCATTCCTGGAGAGATTCGCCATGAGAGCAATCTTGGCTGAGTTGAGTTCATCACAATCAGAGTCATAGGCATCCAGATCATCGGCTTGATAAGCAGCATTGTGGGTGATGACAGTCTGAGAGGTTTGAATGTCAGGAAGTCCTGGATCTGCCAAAAATGCTATTTCTTCCTCTGTTAAAGCTTGACCACTTGCTTGAGCTTGAACCAGCAACACTTTATCATTGAACCATGTTTCATCCCTTTTCCTCTTGGGCTTAGTACACTGCTTGGCAATATGACCCTCCCCTTTGCAGTTGTAACAGATGACAGTCCGTTGTTTCCCCGTGTTGCTTCCACTTGCACCAGGTGTGTATTTTCTCGTTGTTCCAGCTGCATAAGTGGTTTGTCTCCCCTGAACAGGTTGCACAGTTACTTTTCCATCATAGATGGTAGCTTGTTGATGAGGGTTTGATGAAGTTATTAGCTGATTGTTGGTAGGAGGATACCGGGATGTGACAACAACAGTTAAGAACGACATCATGTGATTGATCGCATCAATTGGATCATCTCCTTTCTGGAACACTGGAACAACTAGACCGGAGTCTGGTTGGGAAAATTCAGGGTGTTACTGTTGACATGCTGTGGGAGCATATTTCACTTGTGGAATTGATGGTTGGGAAGAATAAACGTTATGGTGAACGGTGGATTGGTACTCATTTGATGGATAAGTAATTGTTGCTCTGATACCAATTGTAGAATTCTAGTAATCTTATGATCAAACCAAGACCAAGAGTGAGATGTGGGTTGTGATGTTAGAGAGATATGGTGAAACATGATGTTGAGATAGAGACTTTGGGTGAGTTGTGTAGATGAGATTGATAAGCTGGCTGAGTTAATTGGTGAGATGCAACTAAAGCAAGAGGATCGGAGTTGCGTGCATGCATCAAACGAACTTCATTTGCATGTCTTTCATGTTGTTGCAGGTAAGCATGAAGCTGATCAACATTGGTAGTGTGCAAGTCTTTGACCAATTTAACATCAGTAACAAATTTGCTCCATTCATCAGGAAGAGTGTTTAAGAACTTGGTGTTTACTTGAAACTGCTCCAATGGCATCTTGTAAATGTTCATATCATTGAGTAACAGAGTGAACCTCAAGTAGTACTCATGTAACGTCTCTCCTTTCTTGTAAGTGAACTTATCGAATTCATCATACAGCTTGCACTCACGTTCTTGTTTTGTTAATGACGTTCCTTGCATCAGCAGTTTAATCTTCTCCCAAAGATCTTTTGCCACACGATGTTGACTTACAAGAGCATAGATTTCAGTTGGTAGGCCTTGGAGAATGATGTTTATAGCTTTGATGTCGCAATCTGCTTGAATGGCTTCAGCGGGAGTCAGTTCAACATATTCCTTAAGCCTTGTTACTCCATCCTCAGTGATTGAAGGCCAGACAAGTGGTCCTTTTTCAACAGAAGCAAGAATCATTCTTCCATGTGGTCTATTCATCATATACAGTTCCATTCTGCTTTTCCATGAATCATACAAGTGTTTTTCAAGCATCGGTGGTTTGTTGTCTCCTCCAGAAAGAAGTGATTTATCAGCAAGAGTCGTCATTGTGGTATCAAAAAGATTACAAATTGATCGATCGGTGGTAGAAAGAAATTGTGTTTGGTTATGTGATTTTTGAGTCTTGAAATGAAACTACACGGGATTTTATAATTCTCAACAAAACCTGGAAAACAAGTGTTTGTTTCACGGGATTTTACAAGTCAAAGAAATAACCGTATAATTTAAAAACGAGTTGTTAAGTTTAAACTTAAGTTGGTTTCACTAGTTCGGCTAACAAAATTTTTAACTAGTTTGGTCCTACTCGTTCGGTCCTGCTAGTTCGGTTATCACTAGTTCGATTGTCAAAGTACACCTAGTTCGGTCCTACTCGTTCGGTCCTGCTAGTTCGGTTGTCACTAGTTCGATTCCTCTTGTTCGGTTCAAAGTAAAGAACTCGTTCGGTTCCAACTTGAGTAATGCTCGTTCGGTTCAAACTAGAATATTCTAGTTCGGTTGACTTGTTCGGCTTACTCGTTCGGTTTCCTTGTTCGGTCCAACTCGTTCGGTCCCAACTACTACGAAACTCAAATCTTCAAAACTCAAAAAGACACGATTTTTAATGGTTTTTAGCAAAAAATTCTTGTACAACTAGTGTTACTAACCCTATAGGAACAATAAAAATGAAAACTTTAAGGTTTTTAAGCCAAAAAATTTGAATCACTATTTTGCTCTTTGTAAAGGTTTTTGAACACAAATCAAACACAAAAACTAAACACACCACTCCATGGCTCTTGATACCAATTGTAGAATTCTAGTAATCTTATGATCAAACCAAGAACAAGAGTGAGATGTGGGTTATGATGTTAGAGATAGAATGGATGGAAAATAGATGAAGTGTATTATGATGAAAAATGATACAAATGGAACAACCAACCCTCTCCAAGGCTAGGAGAGGGTTTATATAGTGCATGGATGGCCGGCCCATGGGTCTAATGGGCTTCCCATGGGTCTTGGGCCAGACTAGATTACTAATCTAATCATTACATAAACTACGAGCTAAGACTATTACAACTTGGAAGTGACTGATACTTTTCGTGTTTCCAACACACAGTGTCTTCTATGGAATCGTGATTGATTCTTGACCTTTGGCTGCTCTTCTTCTCTTCAGAAAATCATCTTTTATGTGTATGGTATAGAGAATATGATTTTGCACACTGAAAACTCATTTTTTCGTCTTCTATTTATAGTGTCTGAAAAAGACCGGATATGCCGTTTGAATGAAGTCAATACGACGTATAGCTGTGTTTTCCTTGGAGTGCATACTAAGTTTATAATCAATCAGATATAACTTCCCAAATTATAATTATTCACCAAATCTCTGAATGTCTATCCAGCTGGATACGACGTATAAAGAAACATGGATACGCCGTATTAGGAAGTGAGAATATGCGTTTTCTTATGAAGTCCAGGCGCTAATACGTCGTATCTTCTTTCTTGGATACAACGTATTGGGTAGAAATAAGCAATATTTTAATATCAATGTTTAAGCTCCAAAAAGTGCGCCTTTTAACATGTCTTTACAAATCACTCCGTAATTACTACAATTTACAACTTTAAGCAATTAAGTAATGATTCTTGCAATAATTATATAAAAGTGGATAACTTATTCGGGATAAATGATGGTATAAATGTAAGGTTATTTGATGTCATCAAATATCCCCCCACTTGAATCCTACTTGTCCTCAAGTAGACTCTAGAAATTTATTGAAAATGTATCCCAACCGAAGTTAAGGATTTTTCCGTTAAGCATTTCTTTTGTTTTAATCACCTGTACAACACCAAGCACCTCACAAAATATGGAAATGAAAACACTCTAATCACTCAACTAATCTAGGGTGTAACATTTAATTAGTACGCTCATTTGCTTGGTCGTGATTAGTTTCATATCATATGTTTGGCAAGGATACACATCTCCACCATTAAAGCTAAGGAGAAACAAGTCAAAAGGGTAAATTGGGTTTTTATAAGGCTTAAGGGTTGATCATTCTAACAATCTTTCACCGATAGTACCACACCAACAAGGCAGCTGAATCATACACACACGGCCGTAACGTCGAAATAGACATGTACAATTCGATCACATCCTCATTCGAGTTTAACCAAGGGTTAGGATGAAGAACGATACAGGGTAGGGATCTTCTAACTTTCACCAAAAGTAATAAACCAACAAGGTGGTTGAATCACGATAACAAGGCCGTAACGATGGAATAGACATGCATGACTCGATCTCAACCTCGTTCGAGTAAAACCTAAGGTTAGTTGCTAGGAAAAGGAAGTAAATTGTTATTAAATAAAATTCACAAAACAAATAGATTAAGCTTGGACAAATAAGGTAGTTGCTAGTAATTTTTCCCGACTGTTCCATGATAAAGACTCAAAATATATACAAACGCCTCAATCATAGAAATGAAAAAGACAACCTAAGTTGGCGTTCCCATAACGGTCAACTTCTCAATCATCCTAATCTTTACATACTTTTACAAAAGTGGTGATATCGGCCACTTTATACAAAACTATACATCGTTGATTTTTATCCACATATCAACGAATAATCGATTCTTCTAAGTATTTCATCGGTTTAAGTTTAGCGAACCGACTATCAATCATCCTCCTCTTTTTTGATGCATTTTCTATTTTTCCACTTTTTTTACCATAAACCTCGGTGCAATTTCACTGTCTTCACAATCATAATTCTTCCAGATAATTTTTCTTTAACACTTCATCTTTGGACATAATACATAATCACGAAAGTAGCAAAATACACGAGCTACATATTTTCCCATTGCATTGTGCAATTTTTCGACCTAACCAGAGATAGAAAATTTCACTTTGACACAGGAAATACAAAACTTTACACAAAAGAAACTAGCAACTTTGATTAAGTAGGCTTAATCTACAGGGTAGGCTAAGGTGTAACGAAATAGATATTTGGTGTGAAAAATACAGGAATGGCTCAACAAGTTTTTCTAGGGATCTTACTCTTATAATGAGAGTAAGCAAAAGGGTTATACGAGGTTTAACTAACCAGTGTAGTTAGTTAATTTTACAATATTTAGGCTTTTTGGTGTATTCCTTGAAATTTACCAGTTAAAAATGTTTCTCTATCTAAGTCCATAGTACTTATCGTTGTGGTCTCGCGTGATATACCAAGCCAAGTTCTAAAGTCCACTACATCACCGGCACACTCATAGTTTTTGTGAAGTTTTTAGTAAACGTTTAGAAACGGAATAGGCTTAATTCTCACAATTTGATATTAAGGATTATAGTGCGCGAGGTCATGTAACTAGTAATTTTTACAAAAGTTATGCTAGAAAAAATTTTAAATTTGGCATAATTTAATTTCAATTCCACCAGGAAATGGTAATGATCATTTTAATGCCGAATCTAGTCTGATTGAATCCGTGCTTAATCATGATAACGTGATATCTTCTCCTAAGATTGATTTCCTTATCGAGGAGTTCGCCGGTGAACTCGCTCTTATCACTCCAATTCCACCGGGAATTGTTGAATCATGCGAAGAACCTCGTATCCGATGAAATATCCGTTTATTGAAAATTATGATGTATTGGGAAAACATTTTTCCCTCACCCTCCTGGAAACTCTTAAAGATATTCTGAAACTGTCATCGATTTCCAACAATGATTACCTTTTCGAGTGATGACGAATCTTATGAAAACATCATTATTTAGTTGAATCTACTTCAAGTGATGACGATTCTCCCTACGGTGAGGATATCGATTTTATCGATACATCACCTCCCGATTCTGAGCTCGTCAGCTTAGAGGTGGTGGAGATTTTTATCCCGGAAGATGGAGAGATTGAGGATGATATTTTTCGTGAAAAATTATCGAAAATCAATCTTCTCATTGCTAAGATCGAAGCAATTAATTCTAATCCACCTCCATCTTCCGATTTTATGACCAAGTCTCCCTCCACATCTCCTAATCTTTTCTTGGAGGAGACTAACACCATTGATAATTCTTTACCCGAATCTGAAACTTTTCGCTTTAATCTGGAAGAAATTAGTAGTGGCAATACCACTACTCGTTATGATTATTCTCTTCTTAACTATGAAGCTTTCTATCTCAATGACGATCATATTGAAGAGAAGAGTAGTGGCAGTACCACTACTCATGCTGATTTTTCTTAATATGATTCGTTCATCTTTGATCTTTTGATTAATTTGTTTCCTCCGGCCGATAGGAGTGACTTTTATCATGAGGAGTTCGCTGATGAACTTGCTCACATCATATCTCCACCGAAGTATGATTGTTTCTATTTTAAGAGTGAGTCTGATCCGAGTGAGTTGACTAGTATTGTTGACTCCGGAATTCATGAGAACGTTCTTTCTATGACAAATGTGAATTTACCATTCGAGGATGATCAATCTCCTCTCTTGGCATATGTTGTATGGATCTTTCTTCCTTTTCTCACGTATCCAGTTACTCTACCATATCTTCTCTCTTGCGGGAATGAAGATACTATTTTTGACCCCGGCATCTCCGTTTATCATTTTTTTATGCCAAGTGTATCTCATCGGAGTGGAACTTTCATGAAATTCAATGTTTATCCAAACCGCTTGAATGAAAGTCCGATGGAGATTTTATCTTCCACTTGCTCCCCCATGGACCAATGAATTCGGGGTCGAGTCAGGCTCAAGACTCGGTTAACAAAAATAAGTGCTTCGTGGGAGACAACCCATGCTTATCCTAGTAGTAGTAATGAATAAGTATTTTTTGTTGTTGTGTGAGAGGCTCGCCTCTTTCTTTCCTGTGTTTTGTGTTTTGTGGTTTATTGTCCAGGATTGCCAGGATGTTTGAAGCCTCTCGTGCTCACGGTTTTGTCTTTCGATCACAAGAGCTTCAAATCCTCAGCTTCATTTGGGAAATCCAATATCCAAATCTTATCGACTAACGTTTATCTTTAGCATAATTCATAAATGGCTTAGTATTTGCGTAGAGACCCTTCTTAAAACATTAAGGATAATGTTTAATTCTAGTATGGGGGGATCTATCGATTTGATTGTGCCTGCAGCCGTTGTTTTCGCGTAATCCTGTTTTTACCACTAAAATTTCAAAAAAAAAGGAAAAAATTTAAAAATTTCAAAAATAAAATAAGTATTTTGTCACAATTTTGACTTTCCTGTTGGGTAGAATAAGAATAAATTTTGACTCGATCGAGCGTGTTGAGCTCTAGCTTGTTCCTTAACTTTTAGACTAAGCGTTCGCGAATCTTCGCGAAGAACGAAAAATGATAGAGTTAAGCATAAGTTGGATGCTAAACAAGGATTATTTGGAAATCTTAAGAACTCATGTATGTAATTTGTGGCTTTTTCTCCCATAAGCTCTTAACCGGATTAATATACGTGCTATTTTTGGAGATTAAACTTAAATCAACAATTTTTATGTAGTTAATAGCACAAATTTTAGTCTTAGTTCAATCTTATACTTAAATTTCTCAAAAAAAAGTCTTCTCTATATCGCAAAAGAAAAGAAAAATAAAAATTTATGATATGTTGAAAAATGAAAAAATATAATAAAATATAAATTGTGGGCTGATAAAAGTTTGCTGCATCTTGCCGGCTCACAACCGATGTTGCAGCCTTCTAAAAGGTCAAGGAAATCACCGAGGTCGAAATAAGACTACTGGACCATGGTCGGCTCGCATACCGATGTGGCAGTTGTTTAAAGGACCGAGGTTTAATAATGATACGGCTACATAATTGTTTAATATTTAAGTGTGAATTAATAAATGAAAATCTCTTTATGTCAAATTTAAATATGCTTATGAACTTTGACTATTCTATTTTATAAGCTACGTGTATACGGAAAACCTAAGAGTTTATGAAACTAAAGGTCCGTGAGTCCCGATACTAGTCTTTGTGGGGTGTCAAAAGCCTGGTCACTTAGCCGCAAGGTTGGGATGTAAAAGCCAAGTCAAAGCCAGAAGTCAAAAAGACAGAGTCAAAGTCAACCCGGGGAAGTGAATTTCGAAAGAGCGTCAAAAACCAAACCCGAAAACCTAAACTGCCAAAAGTGGGCCCACCCGTACCCACCTAGTGGGCCCGGGTCAGCCCACTTATATACTCATTTAAACCCTTTTTAAAAAACCCATAATCCATTTAAAAAAGGCCCATCCCCCTTTATTTTTATAACCGGCCCAAACCCAAATATAAAATCCCAAATCATGCTAACGGGCGTTAGGCCCAAACCCTTTTATACTTACATCGTTAGTCCATAAAGGACTAACAATGTTAGTCCAAAAGGACTAACGGTGCAAATCTATCCAAACCTGAGGGACCAATGATGCTAAATACAAGGACGTGTATTGCAATATGATAACACACTTTTAGGGGCCATTATTGCCATTTCCTCTAACCTATCCCCTGCACCCAAAACATTGTATATCTCCCCCCTTTCTCGCTATTAACCCTAACCCTACACTCACTCACCCAACAACAAGAGACAAACCTGTCTCTCTCACCAAACCTCACAGCTTGAACCCCACCCCATAAACCTCCAATTGCTATGTTGGCAATCATTCACCACCTCATTGGGCAAGATAATCAAGGGTTAGGATTGAGTTCTTGGGCAGCACTCATAATCAAGGGTCAAGATGTGCTTTGGTTTCCTCTCTCAGCAAAAACACAACTAACACACAAGTGAAGACATTCACAACTTAAATAAAGAAGAGTGAAGACAGAGAAACGGGGAGTAGTTTTTAATATAGTTTTAAGTTTTTAACAGCTTATTTTCTATTGTATTTTTAGCTTTTAATTAGTTTCTTGTAACTTCCTATAAGTCTTGTAAAAGTTTTATAAATTGACATGTTTTAGGCTTAGAAAGTAAATGGCAATTGCATACTTAATGGTACTCCTTTCTACTGCATTTGGGATTAAAAACAACAATGGAACACTCTTGGCTTGAAAAATTAGGATGAAACCCTAATTTTTACCAAAAACCCTAATCTTGCAATATCTTCTTAAAACCCTTTCAAACCTTAACCAACCCTTCAATTATTCTTAGAATACCTTAAGTAAAAAAAAAATGTACGGAAAATTTAATGTATATGCTTGTTTTTGTGTTTGTGTATGTGCAAGTAACAGATATCAAGAAAAGGACAAAACAAAGGCAAAATCGGACGAAACCGAGCACGAGATTGGAAAGAGCGCGAAAAACCGAGTCCGACGGTGCTTTCATCTCTTATTGGGCCGACCCAACACCATTTATATGGGTCGGACCGACCCATATTTATTAAAAGGGCCGAAGTTAACTCTTTAAATGTGCTACTAATAGTAGCCCAGCTGCGGCCCAACAGCTAAAGTATCTCAGGCCCATTTTTCCCAAGTTAAAGCTCAACCCATGTTTGAAAGATTAAAGGCTCGGCCAAGAAATTGATGTACAATCGGAGGCCCAGCAAAACAAGCCTATTTTTTTCCTTTTGCTTATAGATAACGCAGGCAGCAGGGATCGAGACATCTTTTCATATCATTTTTTTCTTATCATTTTTTTATTATTAGGTAGTAGAGTAGCAGCAGACGAAAAGAGGAGACAAAAATCTCTTATCTTCATTTTTTAGATAGGTAGCATAGCAGCAGACGCTAGGGGATGCGATAGACAAATCTTCATTTTTTTTGTTTTTCGTTGAACTTTTTTTTTCTCTTTCGAATACATAGGTAAAATAGCAGCAAGTTGTTTTTTTTCGATTGTGATATTGCCTTTTTGACTGGGTTATTATTTTTAAGCTATTTGAATTATTAGCTTTAAGATTATTCATGTTCGAATGAATAATAATTTTTCTATTGTACGATTTGGATTCGTGTATTGATTGGTTCGATTTGGTATTTTGGGTTAGTAGCATTATTTTCGTTTGGAGATTATGACGTTATGGATTGGTATTTGGATTAGTTTGGTTTTATTTCGCACTTTGGAGTATGAGTTCATATCTATTGTCTCCGGGTCTCTCCGAGCTAATTCTGGGTTTCATCTTTTTCTTATCTCTTTTATTTCTTTATTTTATGCTTATCGTCATTTTTAGCTTAGTCATTATTATTTTAGCTTTAGTTGTTATCCGTAGCGTAGTTATGCCTATTATTGTTAGATTAGTTGTCATGTTTAGCGAGTAGTTAATTTTATGCTTGTTAAAGTAAATTGGCGTTCTTCGTTTAATTGCTTGTTATTTGCTATCTAGTTTTTCTATAGTTTATTAAAATTTTAGTTTAAAACCAAAATCAAAAATATTCGTTATTCAAGCATCAAACAAAACGCCTTCATGTTTTTCTATTCATCTCTCGTTGGGACTTCGACACTCGGAAGATAAACTTTTACTTGTCTTCAAGTAAATTTTCATATCTAACGGGATACTCTCTATAATATTACTATTTGATATTATATATTATATATATATTTTATCGAATCAGTTTTTGGCGCCGCTGCCGGGGAGAGTTGTACGATTTTTACGTTGTGTTTTGTAGTTAGTGCCTTGAAGATCCTTTATTCGGAAAGTTTATTTTCGTACTTATTAAAAATTATAAAAATCCAAAAATATTTTTCATTTTTTTTATTACAAAAAAAAAATAATCAAAAAAATAAAAACATTATCCTTAATTATCAATAAAAAAACCCCATCAAAATAATGCTTTCAATTGAAATATTCTTCTTTTTCCTCTTATCCGTTTAATTCTTTCTCTCATCCTCTTAATCGTTTAATTCTTCTTCTTATCTCTCTATTGTTTAATTCTTATGGCGTCACTCGATCGTCGTTTGAATCCCCTTTACGCGATTAAAGAGTGTTCGTCTTGTGGAAATTTGCACACCAAAGACTGTGGTTGTTCAAAAGGGAGTCTTGAAGACAAGATTCTTGTTCCCATACCCGACTTGTCTCAACGACCCCTTAAAATTGAAAATTTTTGTCTCGATTGTGGAGACCCGGTTCATGGTCTATATTGTCGACAATGTGCTCTAATACGAAAGACATTGGAGGAAGTTTTTCAAGACTTCCAAGACACTTTCTATCATCCAATTTGACGATCACTAACTTTGTAATCAGAGCCATTATTGTCAAACAAGACCCCGGTGTAAATTCTTCACAAAGTCCTCCACAAATTAACCATCATTGTTGTTACGAGTGTGGGGATTCGTTAGACGATATCTTTTGTCAACGATGTACTTGTAAGTCTTGTGGGAAAGGTGCTCATTATGGTTACAATTGTCCACCGCAAATTCCGATTATCTCTAATCCGGAACCATGGATATTGGAAGATTCCCATTTGCTACAATGATGATGACGACGAGTATTCTTTTGCTACACAAGAATATCTCAAGAAATTCTCCTCCGCAATCACACCCGATTTACCAAAATCGGACTCTCTTATAATGGAGGATGAGCATCTCGACACTATTCCGGAAACGGAATCGGACGAATTAATAAAGTCTAGTGTTGAGGACCTTGTCCATACCCCAAGTGAGTCCGATGGTATATCCGAAGGTGAATGTGATTTGCCCGTTTATGATGATTTTTCTCCGAAAAAGGATGAGGTGTTAGATGATATCATTTCAATTCCACCGGGAAATGGTAATGATCATTTTAATGCCGAATCTAGTCTGATTGAATCCGTGCTTAATCGTGATAACGTGATATCTTCTCCTAAGATTGATTTCCTTATCGAGGAGTTCGCCGGTGAACTCGCTCTTATCGCTCCAATTCCACCGGGAATTGTTGAAGCCGACCTCGATCCGAAGGAAGATATCCGTTTTATTGAAAATTTGATGTATGATAACTCTTTTCCTCGCCCTCCGAAAACTCTTAAAGATGATTCTGAAACTGTCATCGATTCCAACAATGATTACTTTTCGAGTGATGACGATTCTTATGAGAACATCGATTATGTCGATGCATCACCTCCCGATTCTGAGATCGTCAGCTTAGAGGTGGTGGAGATTGTTATCCCGGAAGTTGGAGGGATTGATACTGATATTCTTCTAACAATCAAAGACGATATTCTTCGTGAAAAATTGTTGAATGTCAATCTTCTTATTGCTAACATCGAAGCATTAAAAGATAATCCCACTCCATCTTCCGATTTTGTGACCAAGTCTCCCTCCACATTTCCTAACCTTTTCTTGGAGGAGACTAACACCTTTGATAATTCTTTACCCAAATCTGAAACTTTTTGCTTTAATCTGGAAGAGATCAGTAGTGGCAGTACCACTACTCGTTCTGATTATTCTCTTCTGGATTATGAAGCTTTCTATCTCAATGACAATCATATTGAAGAAAAGAGTAGTGGAAGTACCACTACTAATGCTGATTTTTCTCAATATGATTCGTTCATCTTCACTTAAGAAACGGCATTAACGAAAACTACTCAATGCAACTCCTACCTGACAAGTTTTTTCATCATCCTTACTATTAAATCACCATCTTCCGAATTTGTAACCAAGTCTTCCTCCACATCTCTTAACTTTTTCTTGGAGGAGACTAACACCTTTGATAATTCTTTACCCGAATCTAAAACTTTTTGCTTTGATTTGGAAGAGAATAGTAGTGGCAGTACCACTACTCGTTCTGATTATTCTCTTCCGGATTATGAAGTTTTCTATCTCAATGATGATCATGTTGAAGAAAAGAGTAGTGGCAGTACCACTACTCATGCTGATTTTTCTTAATACGATTTGTTCATCTTTGATCTTTCGATCGATTCGTTTCCTCCTGCCAATAAGAGTGACTTTTATCATGAGGAGTTCGCCGGTGAACTTGCTCACATCATATCTCCACCGGAGTATGACTGTTTCTATTTTAAGAGTGAGCCTGATCTGGGTGAGTTGACTAGTATTGTTGACTCCGGGATTCGTGAGAACGTTCTTCCTACAACAAATGTGAATTTACCATTCGAGGATGACCAATTTCCTCTCTTGGCATATGTTGTATGGATCTTTCTTCCTTTTCTCACGTATCCCGTTACTCCTCCATATCTTCTCTCCTG
Organism: Tanacetum coccineum; assembly: GCA_026074375.1. Taxonomy (NCBI): domain Eukaryota; kingdom Viridiplantae; phylum Streptophyta; class Magnoliopsida; order Asterales; family Asteraceae; genus Tanacetum; species Tanacetum coccineum. The sequence continues at coordinate 14,374 of BQNB010044132.1, forward strand.
TGGGAATGAAGATAACATTTTTGACCCCGGCATCTCCGTTTATCATTCTTTTATGCCGGGTATATCCTCAGCGAGTGGAACTTTCCATGAAATTCAATGTGTATCCAAACAACTTGAATGAAAGTCCGATGGAGATTTTATCTTCCACTGCTCCCCACATGGAACTAATGAAGTTAGGATCGAGTCAGGCTCAAGACTCGGAACAAAAATAAAGCGTTTCCCGGAGCAAACCCGTGTCTTTTTTTTATTCTTTCTATTTTTTTATCAATCAGTATGTGATTTATAGCCCTAGTGTGGGGGCGTAGTGCTTTTTTTCATTTTTCCTTTTTCTTTATTTTTTTCTTCATTCTTTCATTTCGCTTCTTTTTTTCTTCTATGTGTTTGTGGTATAGTTTTTTGTGCTTGGCAAGATTCCTCAAGAATCATAAGACCCCGTGCATGTATTCAATCCCAACCTACCAATTCACCGGTCTTCGATCTTTTGTTTATTCTAGAATCCTCAATCCTGATCATGTATATATATATTGTTTCCCCTTTCACACTTAGAATTTTTTGCATTTGCCTTTTTCGTTCCTAAGTGTGGGAGTAAAACCCGACATTTTTAAACATTGAGGCCAATGTTCTATTCTAAGTGTGGGGGGGGATTTCTATTGAAATGTGATCATACCTGTGCCTACATGTTTCCCGAACGCAACCTGTTGTTGACCAAAAAATTTAAAATTTTATTGTTTTATTATGATATATATATATATATATATATATATATTTCAAAAAAAATGATGAAAATATAAAAATGTTAGTAATAAGTAAGGGCCCGTAGAACTAGGTACTTTTGACTTACGAGTTATGGAACTCAAGTTTTCCCCTTACTTTCGTATAAGCATATGCTTAACTTTAAAATTATTGCAAAGAATCGGAAAATGATAGAGTTTAAATATAAGTTTGATGCGAAGCGTGGATTAAGTTGGATAACTTTAGAGCTCATAGAGTTATATTGTGGCTTTTTGCTCCCACCAAGCTTACTAAAAAACGCTATATAATGTTAATAAAATAAAAGTTGGCTTTTAGGTTTTTTTACGATTTCATAGTTTTTGATCACTTTTCGTAGAGATTCCTTCTGGTGATATGTAAGGTACACATCGAGTTTTGTCCAGTGTTGTGGGGAAATAGTCTCCATGGAACCATGGTCGGCTCGCATACCGATGTGGCAGTTGTTAAAATACCACATGACTTGAAATTTGGGTAATAATAATAAATGTTATGTAATAAACCGAAGAGCCGAAATAAGACTTCTGTATCATGGTCGGCTCGCATTAACCGATGTGACAGTTCATTAAAGGTGAGGAGGTAATAATAATAAAACTGTGGGCTGATAAAAGTTTACTGCATCTTGCCGGCTCACAACCGATGTTGTAGTCTTCTAAATAAGGCACATAGTAATAATCCGAGACTGATAAAAGTTTGCTGCATCTTGCCGGCTCACAACCGATGTTGCAGCCTTCTAAAAGGTCGAGGAAATTACCAAGGTCGAAATATGTTTGCTGCATCTTGCCGGCTCACAACCGATGTTGCAGCCTTCTAAAGGACCGAGGTTTAATAATGTTGCAATAATAATAAGTATAAAGCCAAATTTCGACTTCGGGGTTATCTAAATAAAGCCTCCGTCTCTGGACTCGTAGTTGAGTTGTTGCGGATGAAATAAAAAGGATAACCCCTAAATCATGCGAAATTAGAACCTTAATGTGGACCTTATTCTCACCATATCGTCTCTTTAGGAAAGGATTTCAAACTAATTGTGGTCTAAACCGGGTTATTTTATTTAAATAAGGACATAATTTATTTGTCACCAAAAATAAAAAAAATCCTTAGAGGAAATTAGGAATAAGGGAGCGAAAAGTTAAGTTTATACTTACACAATTAGCATTTATGAGTAGTGTTAGCATCTAATCTTATATTTAACTGTGATTTCGTTTTAAGCTTAGTTTGGGGATTGTGAAAATCAAGGATGACGAACTCCCGTTCTTAAAGCCTTTTAAATAATTTTATTTAATTGTTATCTTAGTTTTTATTGAATAAGTGGTTAAAACGGGGGCGCTTTCGAAATAAATGATTTTTGAACCTTCTTAATGGACCTTTTCTGTTCTTGTTTGATTGTGAGGGGTCATAAATTAAAAGGGGATTTAATTATTTATTTCCGGGCGTGTTTTATTTACATTGCGTGTGGGACCAGCAATGGCTTAGTGTGGGGGAATTTTGATATGTGCTAAAATACACATCATTTATACCCCGAAAAATGCTAATAAACGGACTAAAACACTAAAATATGAATAAATATGTTGCAAAATATGTTTGTATTGTGTTTTTATGTCTTACGGGTACAAAGGATTGAAAACAAAGCAAAAACGGTAATTTTCGGGTGACTTTCGACTACGTTTTCATGTTTATCGAGGTCGAAACGAAGTCGTTAATTTTCCTCGATCACACCATTAGAAAGAGCACGAAATTACGAGACCAACGGTACCGGCCTTTCATATTTGAACCTTTTTCGTCCCTGTTTGAAACCTTAGTTATAATGAACCTGGTCCAAGATAATTAAAGGTTATATATTAAATTTCATATAATATAACTGAAACCATGCCTAGCACAGTTGGTAAAGTGTGTGGCTTAGGGTTTCATCCCGAGAGGTTGTGGGTTCGATTCATGTAGGAGGGTTATAATCCCCTCCACGCCACGTCAGCTGCCACGCTGGCTGACACGTGGCACCACGTGGCATGCCACGACCCAGACCTGATCCAGACCCGACCTGACCTAGACCCGACCCAATCCAGACCCAACCATGACCCACCGGTTGACTGGCGGTCAACCGCCGTTGACCGGTGGTCCGGCGGTGGTCCGACGGTGGTCCGCCGCCGTTGGCCACCGTTGACTGCCGCCGTTGACCACTGTTGACCGGTGGTGGCTCCGGTGACGGCTGGCAGGCCACGTGGCACCACTCAGGTGGTGACACGTGGCACAACTAATGATTGGTACAAGGTACTGTGCAGGTATACGAGGTACTGTAGCAATACGAGGTTGATTGGATCGAGGCTTCTAGAATGGTGACGTGGCAGCCTCTCATTGGTGGATCCAGCTGGCGTACGAGGTACGCTGTTTAATAACGCGTTGGGACGAAATGACGAGAATGCCCCTCACCTTTGCACTATAACGCGTCAGAATGGCCTGAAAAGATGAAAATGCCCCTCCCACTTAGGCTATATATACACACGCACAGCAGCAGTGTTTGAGGTGTTAGAATTAGTTTATTTTCAAATTAGTAGTAGGTGTAGATTTAGGAGTAGTGTAGTATAAGTTTTAGCTTATTGTAAAAGCTTTTATAGCTTATTTAGCTTATTGTAATCAAGATTTTGTCTTAAACCAAGATCTCACTATAAGTTTCACACAAGCTTAATTTGGATTAAGCTTCTGCGTTTTTTGACTGTCTTGAGTCTTGTTCTCGTGTTTTGTTTTAGTGTCTCACTAACAGCTCTGGACTTAGTCAAAAGTTGACCTTTGATCTTCTCAAATCTTCAAGGGAGTTCGGGAGTGTTTGAGGTGCCTTTGTATGCCAAAATGTCTCTTTCAACCCCATTTATTAGAAGCTAAAAGTCCTTTGTAGCCTATGAAAATTTGGTGCACAAGCTTGTTTTAAGCTACTCCTAAGTCTATTAAAGTTGGATTTCATTATTTAAGACTTATTAGCCAGCTTATTCATAAGCTGACTTTGTGACTCGTTGTAACTAGCTAAGATCAGTGAGCTGCTGGTGCTACGCACCATTTTCTTAGCCCCATTTTTTCTACTATCCTTTAAGTTAGACAAGGCTTTCTTACCTTTATTTTACTGAATAGCCCATAAGCTAGGCTACAAGCTTCTATAAGCCTTTAGCCTTAAAGACCCCTTTTAGTGCTTATTTTTAAGCCCAAAGAGGTGCTTTTGACTGATTGGCCTGCAGGTTTGGACCCATAGCTTATTTAGCAGCTAAGATTTTTTTTCTGTCTATGTCTCCCCTCGAGCTTATTTTTTTGACTAGGTTAGCTTATAAGTGTGATTAGACTTCCTATGCCCTAGCTTATTTTAAGTCTCCCTTAGCTTAAGTGTGCTTAAAATGCTTATCATTAGACTTTTTTCCCATTTAGACTTAGGTTAAAGTAGAATAGCCTGCCCTTGATTTGCTTATCTTTCTTGCTTGTTTGCTTATTCCATTATGCTTAATTCTGTTTGCTTTAGGCTTATTTAGTTTAGATACTAATCTGTTTTGTTTATTACTTTGTTGCTTAAGCTTATCTTGCCCCTTAACAAACCTAGCAGATTCACTCTAGCAGTACTAACTCTTAAGTTAGTACTGCTGAGAGTTTAAGCCAATTTCTGGCTTATTGGGCTTATTCGATTTCTTAATTTTTTTGTCCTATATAGTTTCATTATGATTGTGGTATTAAGTTTGTGTTTGCCCATTTTCCCACTATCTATGCTTATTTGTTCATAAGAGTTAAAGGAAAAAGCCACTTGTGCCTTAAAGCTCTTTCAAGCTTGCTGTCTGTTTTTAATTAAGCTTTTTCGGCTTATTTTTAGCTTTTCCCAATTAGTTGTAGTTATAGAAAATAATAAGCTCCATGTGGTCTATAAGTTTGTGTACAATTTTTATTTTATTTTATTTAGAAGGTACTATAGCAATATAAAAAAAAGGTTGGGAGTGGAACTCGAACCCCTCCCCTCACACTCACAACACAACACGCTTACCACTCTGCTGCCAGGTATGGGCTATCCGTTAGCTCATATACATCCATTAATGTTTTTATGTCGTCTTATTGGCCATTTAGCTTAATAAGCCCGAATGGCTTTTTCTGACTTATTATAAGCTTAATTTCGGGTTTCTTATATTTTTCTTAGATAGGTTTAGGGTAAAGTAAATTTTAGTAATGTATCTCAGAATAATTTTAGATAATTTAGTATTTTTATAATTTAATTTGCTTAAAAGTTTTAAAAATTCATAGAAAATTCAAAAAATTTATCAAAAAAATATTTTTTCTTTTTTAGGAAATTTTCTTTTTTTGTCGATAGTTTTACGTAGGAAAATGAAAAAAAACATTCGTAGGTTAATATTGCAAACCTTTTTGATTTTTAAAGATCGGTCTCGGGTACGTTCTTGTCTTGACTCGTTTTTGGGTCAAACAGACCACTGTTTTCAGTCTAGTTTTTTTTAAATTCGATTATTTGTCAATTAGAATCTAATTAGCTTTTAAAATTTGCTTTAGGTTTAATTTATAAAAATTTAGGTTTTAACCCTCGTTTTACGTGCCCCTATTATGATTTAAGTTATTTAGCTTTCATTTTTTTAGGTTATATCTCAACTCGTTTTGATTGTATCATTAATTTAGCTTTCAACACTCCCAAATCATTACTCCTCTCATTACAAACTCCAATCTTCCGACAGTATCGATTTGCCAGCACAGCCTCGTTGGGATAAAGGACCCTGGCACATTCTATAACTACTCACCGTCTTTTATTAGACATTGATGTTTATAGATTATACATACTTATATATATATTTATAATTTATTATATAATATAACTAATAACAGGTGTGGTCTTAAAAATTACCAATCAGTAGCCTCAAATATTCGAGTCGAACAAAGAGATCGTTCATTAAGAATATTTTGGCTCACTGGTCAATTAACTAAGTAACGAGTTGTAAAAGGCTAAGAATCGGGTAAACGAGGCTTGTAAAGAGTAAGGCTAATACGGGATCACGTTATCAGGCGAAAGCCCCAAGTAAATTCCCGAGCTTGACACCGTAGAAATCACCAAAGGAAGTGAAATCACATGGTTTAACTAATAAAAACCCTAAGCAAAGTCGAACACCCCCTCTACCAAGGACTGGACTACAGGGATGTTGGTAACCATTTGTTATCACACACCAGACTTAATATCAACCACTCTTGTTTTCTCTCTCCTATAAAACTCTCTAACCTCTCTTTTAAATTCATATCACATATCTCCTATCTTATTTATTTCTTTATCAATGTATAAGAGACAGGTGATTACGGGATTCCGACATTTGGTATACACGACCCAACGGGTGGTTTTAAGCGATTTCGTGTGGTAGTTTGATATAGCCAATTTTTGTCTTTTTATTACATCATTAATATTTTTCAACTATCTTAAAAATCCTATAAAGTAGAATCTTGTCTACTTTTAAGACGGATTTTAAATTTCAATTCTAAAAAGAATTTTCTTTTAGTCTGATTTTTGGACTTATACCCTGTCCCTTACGTATGTATTAACTATTTGCCATATCGTTTTTTTGTTTATTGATTGCTCTTCTTGGTGACAAAGATTTTCCATACCAGTTTTTCTTTCTACCCTAAATTATATTTATTGTTTCCATATTTGCGGTAGCTTGATATAAAATTCATCTTTTGTGGTCATATCAATTTTTGTTTGTTATTGAGATGAGGTGTGGGTGGGGTGGTGCGGGCACACTCTCTTATGCACGTGGCTTATATGAAGTAAAAAAAAGTCCACCTACCATTGATTTTTATTCAAATAGCATTAATCTTTTTTCATGTTAACAACGTTTAGGCTTTTTAGGTTGAAAGGTTGTAAGCTTGATTCAATGTTAGGTATAATTAGCGACTTATTTGGCCTTACTTTCGCGGTGGCCACATAATGTGGAAAAAAATAGATGTTTTCGAAAGCTTTATTGGAGATTATACAACGAAGCTTATAATAGTTCCTATCTATAATTTCCAAGCTTATTTTAAGCTTTTTAGTGGTTTACGATTTCTTGGTACTAATTAACGGTACAGAACTTTTTTTATACTAGTGCTTATTGATTTCAAGCTTTTTCCAATGTTTAACCAAAGTTGCTATCTTGTAAGATCCATGGTCGAGCAGCATAGACATAAGAAAGTCGAAGGCACATAGTATCCTAAAGTACGTTTTATTAAGTTTTTCATTGACGTAGCGAGCAATACACCGAGCAACAAAACAGTCGGCGACATATCTACATTCAAGGAGTGGCGATCATAGTCTGACTTCAAGCCAATCAAAACCAACCTTCAAAAGCTAGGGCGACTATACAGAACTAGTCTAAGTATAACAACTAAGATGGCGAAGTATTACGTGGTTGTGCTCAGCAAACAGTTAATACGTTTTTTGTATTTTGTGGACGAAGTCTACACAACCCGAGTCAAACAGCGAACTAAACACGTTTGAGTTTGTAGGCGAACTAACTGTGCAAGTGAAAGGTGAAGAATACTTTCATAATAGGCGAATTTATAACGTTTGCGGTAGGAGCGAACTATACCTTTTTTTCCTAATAGGATCAATTATACCAAGAAAAATAGGAGAATACTTATACCAATCTTGAGCTTGTACAAAGTAAACTCCGTCTCAAACACATTCAAACAGGATTTCCCGCAGGTTTTTCGGTTTCCGTGCTCGGTTAATAACGGGTCTTGCTAATCTATATCATTATGCGATCGTCGATCTTTTTCCGTATCATGCGTTGTTATACCTTTATTTTACACACGTCGATAACCAATATCAAGTTCAAAGACAAAACCATAATCGGCCTTCCATATTTTTTATAATTCAAACGAAGAAGATGTTATAAAATGGTGGGAAAATTTTCATTTATTAAACACTTTGAAAAGTTGGCACACTCAGCCCCTGGACTTTAATTCAAATTCACCCTTTGCGTCACTTGTCTTCTCTTGTTTTAAACCTCTCTTTTGTTAAAACAACCCTTAAACCGTGTCGTCCTTATTCATATAAAACAGCCCGTTTATCCTCCAAAGTGATACGTAATTTGCACCGTTATCCCACCCACCCCCCCCCCGCCCCCCACCCCCCCCCCCGGGGGGGGTCCATCTGGAACACAGCCCCCAACAAGGGGGGGGGGGGGGGGGGTTAAAGACACACACACCTATTTGAGTTTTATCAACCTTAATCCATTTTTAAGTTAAAAGTGTGTGCACCCGTTTCGACTGTATTCGCTCGATTCAAACGTAAAAAAAGCTTAAGTTCTTCAACAACAAACATTTTCCATTTACGGTTTACTCTTCTTGATTAGTAAAATCCTGTAAAAGAGTTAGTTCTTTTTCGTTTAAGTCTAGAAAATTGTAAAAATCCCGTGAACATTAATTGAATTCAATCCACAACAACAATCACTTTACCTACTTAAGATCCTATAAATAATTTTCACTTCACAATTTATGGTAAAATGGAAATGAAAGATACATTATCTTTGTGTTCGAATTCGAAAGAACAACAAATGCAACAAATTCAAGACAAAGCAAAAAAGAGTTGCAAGGTAACTTTTCGACAACTTCATTCTCACCTCCAGGCTTGCATTTCAACAACAACTTAAAAGGAACTAGAACCGAGTGTGGATTCAAACGTGCATTTGCGACACTCTTTGGCCAAGATGTAGAGACTTTCACAGGCACAATGTTTCTAAACATAGATCAACTAGAAAAGCAACTTGACAATGAATAATTTCAAGAGATTGGATCCATGGCTGCTTTTAAAGTACTCAAGTCACAATTTTAGATGTTCATCAAGTCACGGATTTATTTAGATGGTGAATATGTTATAATGACACGCAACTACTTTCTACAATAAACTTAACTCGAGATTCCAGAATTCCGTGATACACTGATCCAACACATGGAATCTGTTAAGAAGTCGATTGATAAAAGAAAACTACATAAAAGAGAGTAATGACATCTGGTCATAGAAAAGACAATGTAGACGCAATCAGTAGAAAAGGTTAATACGAGTAAAGCATTAGATGCTAGTTTGGTTGACACAGAAAGCAGTGGGACATAATTAAAAGAGCAAGATACAAGCAGCAGATTAGCGAATGATGCACATGAAGATGATGCAGATATCAGACACATATATGATGAAGAGCCAATGGCTGAGGTACAAGTGACTGCTAAAATAAATGTATTTGCTACAAGAAAACAGCATACTGAGCAACCTAAATTCAATAATGAAGGATAAGGTGACCAGAATGCTGAACAATGTCATGACACATGTCCTTTGCCTGCTAAATTAACTGATAACCAGACAACTAAACTCTCAAATCAATCTCTAAAATCTGAAAATATTTGTCTCAAAAAGACCGTTGCCTAATTTCAAAAAGATTTTTTAAGAATGGAAGCACATTGTGTTAATCTTGAACTTAAATATCAAAACCAAACTATTTGAAATGAATGGGCACCATTGTCAAATATTCAAAAGTAAAAAGTAATGAAGCCAAGATCAAACATGACATAGATGAAACTAAAACAATTAACATCGACTTGGAACGTAAAGTGGCTAAGTATACATAAGGAAAAGAACTTTGAAACGGCAATACAAAGAAATTTTTTTGATTCAATCAAAACAACGAGAGCTAAGAATAAGAACACATGCAACTTATTTGATTTCTAAAAAAGAATGAATTCAAGCCTCCACTTCAGGAAAAAGATTTTCTCAAATGCAGCCTTAAAAAAGATACGAAATTTAATAGGAAATAGTGAGTATACTAAGTTGCAAATCCATCAACTTAGGGAAACCGGTTTATAAACCACATAGAAATCAATCAGTTGATTAGACAACCAACAGCATTAAAGTCAGAACGACCTATAATTTTAAAGCCAATGGGTTGCCTTCCCAAGTTGATGTCAATAACGATTTGTCAAAACTAGTCATTACACATTATTTGCCTAAGGAAAGAGAATATGCGTTTATTGTAAAACCTCATCACATGATTGCACCTAGCTCATCTAGGTATAGCTCAAATGACATGGTTCATAATCACTACCTAGAGGAAGCTAAGAAAAAGACACAAGAAAGCGGTAGGAATTCAAGACCTAGTGTGATTCCTTTTGCTAAATCATAAAGCACAACTAATGGTAGAAAACCAAAATCTATAGAGCCATACTCAAAACCTCTAGGAAATTGGCCTCACCAAGAAATAGTTTATGTAACGACAAATATTGTGGCCTATATGCAAACACTTTAGATATTCTAGAAATTTTTCTGCTCTACACATTTGTTTGGCTCGACAAATCAAAATGTGTCATTAACGCAAATCATGAAATCTTGTGGTAACAAAATTCTGAATGAAGTCAACTCGCGTGCTAAGGTTCATCCAAAAAGATAAAGAACAAAACAAACTCGTAAGTCAAACAAGTTTTGGCAAAGAAACCAGAAAGACAGATCCTCAACAGACATAGGTTTTCAATACACACAACGACCCGTTAGTGCTGAGAAAACAATGACTCATAGATCTTGTCTTAGGTGGAAATCGACGGGTAAAATTTTCAAGACAGTTGGTCTTAGATGGGTTCCTACTAGAAAGATATTCACATCTAGCACAACCAAGGTTGACAGTGAACCTCCAAATGGTTCAAATAAGGATATCACTAACCCATATGAATGCGAACAAACTCTTAATGTCAGTGCAGAACTCTTAAACTTAAGTTCATTAGCACTTTCATTCTAAAAAGGAAGGACATAGAAGTTTGGTTTCTTAAAAACTGATATCTCAGAAACCCGGGCTTCAAGGAAGTTCTGATATGTTTTAATCAAGCCACTAACTTTTGATCATAACAGTTCAGAATCAGAAATCACAACCACAGCAATGACAGTCAAGCAAAGTTGGTCATTCCAAAAAGTTGTTACCATTAGCAGACAAGACAACTACATCACGACAAGAGTTGGAATTACTGACTCCCCCATCACATAACCATGCTGAGGTCAACATACATAATTTTGAAAAAAAAAAATACCAAAAAATATAAAAAGAAAAAAGAAAAAATACAAAATCAAAAAATCAGAAAATGTTTCACAAAAATTTTCTTCTCGACACATCTCTTGGAATCGATAACATTTACGTACCTAGAAATATTGATTAACATCGACACGAGCGTGTAAATTGAAGTTTCGAACGGAGTTTTCAAATGTTTCAAAACATGTCATTTTTATTTTTTTTATACTTGTAATTTTCTCTCAGATAGCAACTCGGTACCCTCACGACAAAGGTAGAGTGTAACGCATAAGAGCGCTTAATCCTTAAGTTAGAAGAGAAGTCTTCTAACATTTGGTGTTTCACAAAGTTGAAGCAACCACATTTTTCAAAAATTCTGAATGACAATTAGATAATCTTTCAAAAGTTGTGTGTTCCAACACTCAACCCTTATAAGGTTTTATCAAGGACACTTCTACTACAATGTGAGTCGATGTTAAAATGCGTCAATAGATTTGAGGGGGAGTTTTTGAAAAACAAATTTTAATGATTTGGATATATCATAACATGACAATTTTATGTATTCAAAACGTTATCAAAAAATCTCTTAATAACAAATCTAAAATAATAATGACTACTCAATAAATTGTATGTTATAAGATGATTAAGTGGTTGAGCACAATTTTTCAAGAATTATTCAATGACAATTCATAATCTTTCAAAATTGTATGCTTAACAACGCTAACCCTCAATTTTATATTCATTGAGGGGAGCAAGTTCATATTCTATTTACAATTCCATGCTAAGATAAAAAAATTCTGCCCACAAATTCTCATACAAAAATTTAATCACAAGGTATTCAAAAACTATGTGAAATAGTATTTAAAATAAGGGAGAAATGTAATTAAAATGTGATCTTAAAAATAATAAGTGATCTAATACGACACAAAGTGCTTGATACTCCTTCGAAAAGTATATGGGTTACGATCTCATACCCAACAACATCTTTAATTTCACAGAGGATTCTGAAGTCATAGGGTGGTTAGGTTAGAATTAGCCAATAATCCAACCAGAATCAAGGATCTACCCCCAAGGACATCCTAGGGTTGATTGGTGATGAATGTGTATTAAGGGAAGAATGCAGACTAAGATTGAGCTAACACTGGAACAATCACAACAAGGTATTAGTAATAACGTCTGGCGTAGCATTGAAGGGTTTAAAGAATGAAAAGAAATGTATGGATAAAGGTGAAAACAAAGAACCCTCTCTAACACCTTAGGCAGAAACCGGGTCAATACATAATCTATTGGTTTTTTACAAAGATGAATTCTGATATTGAATACGACATCATGGACCCAGTGATGCAATGCACAACCCCCCCATCCCCAATCGGTGTTCTCTCAACAGAAACTTGTCTCATTTTTCACGGAGATACACACAACTTGTATTGACTTTCTCATTTCGAGTTAGTTAATATTGAATAGGCGGCAGTCTGCTCCAGCCTTCGAGTACTAAAACCAAAACGCATTAATCGAGTCTAGAGCCAAGAGATCAACAAATAAATATCATTAGGACACATTCCATTACAAACACTTATTGAACACTAATAAGTTCACAAGCTGTTAACAAAGGTCCTACGCATTATCCTTGTAATTATGCCAGAACATCCGAGAGATACTTAAGGTAACACATGTGAAGACGAAATCCTGCTTGAGCAACATCAAACGAAGCTCTTGGTAGGTGACTTATCTATTCCTATATGAATCAAACTTGTGTCAACTAGAAAGAAACGATGGTGCGATTCTATGTGAATCAAACTAGTTCCAGTAAATGAATTGACGACTTAATCAAAAGATAGAACTATCTGGATTCACACTTACCGTGATGTCTACTTTGAGATCTCCATATTAAGAACAAGCCAAGTACGTTGAATCTAATGCATATTACATTAGAGAATTCAACACTTTGAGCTGGAAACCCTATCAAGGAGGTTCTTCTAAATTGAACCTGCCTGATCACAGGTACAATATTTATACTACAAACGGTACCTCACAAGAACCGGAGGTAATGCAACCAATCTCGACGAATGAAAAAGCCAAATTCCGTCCATATCTGCTGTTCTCACTAACATTAAAAATGCAAGGTACACACTACAGTGTGTATGCAGGCCTCATTCCAGCAGAGTCGGATTACAATTACCACATGTTCATGCTAAAACTACAAAAGAATATTAATAAGCATAAGATTCCAAGAATCAAGAAAGCCAAGAATTAAAGACAAAGACTTCCGCAAACTCTAATTTTCAAGATCTTCCTTTAAGATATCAATTCTATCAAGGGAAATGTTAGAAAGCGGTTCAAGATGATTCAAGTATGAGCATGTTTGGCTCAAAGTACAAGATCGTGAGATGGAAAAGATCGATAAAGACAAGCAAGGTAAAGATTTAAAGAACTCAAACATAAAAGACAAAGTCGAAAGACCATGACACAGGCAGCAAGAACAAAGAGTCCCAAAGCATGAAGGAACAAGCCTACAAAGTTGACAGAGACAAAGATCACAAGAGCTTAACGACAAAAGCAATCTCATTGATCTCATGAAGGAGTGTCACAATGAACTCACTTCGGGGGAGATTGTTAGCCTCAAATATTGAGTCGAACAAGGAAGTTCGTTCATTAAGAATATTAGGTCTCTTTACGCCACTTGAAACTATTCGAAGGTTATTGGTTGCAATTGGGAGAAGATCCCATTCGGGCTTCGAAGGGGAGGCCTTCGAACCAGAGAGGAGGGTACATCATTAAGCAGCCTTTATAAATTTATGAAAATGTATCCCAAAGGATTTTTTTTCCGTTAAGCATTTATTCGTTTAATTACTAGTACACAACCAAACACCTCACAAAATAGGAATATGAAAACACTCAAATTACTCGACTAATCTATATGGTAACATGTAACTAATTCGCTCAATTGCTCTGCCGTATGAGTATTCTATCATAAGCTTGGTAAGGATACACATCTCCACCACTAAAGCTAAGGAGTAACAAGTTTATAAAGGTAAATTGGGTTTAAAAGGCTTAAAGAGTTTGATCACTCTTTCTAATCTCTACCGATACCAATATTCCAGAAAAAGTAACAAAATCACACATAAACACCCATAACGATGGGATAGACACATATGACTGCATTCGAACCTTAACTCGAATAAGCTAAAGAATAGGACTAGTAGTCTTTACCAAAAGTCGTAAACCAGCAAGAGCGACAAACCACATATACACATCTATAACAATGGAATATACATACATGATTGCATTCAATTCCCTCACTCGAGTAAAACCAAGGGTTAGGACGAAGAGTGATATACGGTATGGATCTTCTAATCCTTTATCCAAAAGTAATAAACCAACAAGGCGAACAAAATCACAAATACATGGCCGTAACGATAGAATAGACACATGTGATTGCTCGCATCCTCATTCGAATAAGACCTAAGGATAGAGACTAGGAAAGGGAAATAATTGTTGTTAAATAAAAATACACAAAACAAATAGATTAAGTCCAAACAAATAAGGTACAAGTTTCTAGATACTTTCCCGATGGTTTACATGATAAAGACACATAAATATTTACACAAACGTCTTCGTCATAGATTAACAAATACAAACTTAGTTCTGTAACGGTCAACTTCCAATCATCCATACTATACATACTTTTACAAAAACAAGTGGTGATATCTACCGCTTTATACAAAACTTTACGTCATTGATTTATAACACGTATCAACGAATAATCGATCCTTCAAATAATACCATCGGTTTAAGCTTTAACGAACCGACTATCTTCATAATTTCCTCCTCTTTTTTGCAGCAATTTTCTAACTTTTTTGATTTTTTTTACATAAATGATACACTACGAATCTCGGTGTAATTTCAACATCTTCACGATCATGATAACTCCAGATAATTTCTTCCATAATTCTTCATATTCGGATATACCAATAATTATGAAAGTAGTAAATATACATGAGTTTAACTACTTTTACATTCCCAATTGCGATGTGCAATTTTCCCAACCATGCTAGAGATAGAAAATGACACAAGATACAGGAAATACATACTTTACACTAAAGCAACTAACAACTGATAAATGAACTTAATCTAACAGGGTAGGCTAAGGTGTAACGAAACAAATAGTTGGTGAAAACAGGAATGGTTAAACAGGTTTTTCTAGGGGAATCTTACTCTTAAAATTAGTAAACAAATGGTTTATACAGGGGTTAACTAACCGGTGTGGTTAGTTAATAACACAACATATATAGGCTTTTTGGGTGTAATCCTAGAAATTTACCAATTTAAACAAGTTACTCCATCTAAATCGATAGTACTCATTATTGTGGTCTCGAATAGATATACCAAGCCAAGTTCTAAAGTCTACAACATCACCGGCACACTCATATTTTTGTGGGATTTTGGTAAATATTTGAGAACAGACAAGGCTGAATCCTCACAGTATCTAATAAGGGTTTTGTTTACAGGTTATGTAACCAGTAATTTCACAACAGTATGCTTAATTTTTTTTAATTTAAGCATATTAATGTGAAAAATAGGACAAGTAGCGTCCTAATTCCCATCCCCCCACTTAGATTATACAACGGCCACGTTGTATAAACATAATAGTTAAAAATGGGAAATAAAAGAATTAGAACGAGAAACTCCCCTGATGTTTGCTCGGTATGATTCTCCATGTTGAGTTTATGAGCAAGAATGTGTGTTGTAAATGTGTCTGGATGCCAACATGACTACAACACACATAAGATTCCAGATAATAGATACTCCACCAACATTTTTGATTTCTTTCCAGCGAGGTCATGTGTAAGATATAAGAAAACCATGCAAACCTATCTCGGGTATTCTACGGTTAATAAAGAAAAAATAAAAAATAAAATCTGTACAGGAAGTCGATACGTCGTATCCCAAAACCAGGATACGCCGTATTAAAACCTGTAGAAAGTATCCGAGTACGGGTCAGTCTGCCAAATACGCCGTATCATATAATGAATACGCCGTATAGACAAAACTAACAATAATGTTTTAAATGCAAAAAATTAAAGGACTAGATAACGTCCAGACATTCAATACGTCGTATGGTATGGAGCGGATACGCCGTTCTGATGAATGGGAAGACAGACTTGATAAAAATAAATTAAAAACAGTCCTAGTTGTCTTTCAGGAAGCACTTTTCTTTTTAGCGAAGTCTTTAAGTTAGACTTTTCTTCAGCTTCCTTCATTTCATCTCATGCACGCTTATGTTCTCGCGTGTTAGCCATTCTTCAACCTTCGAATCTCGAATAAATTCAGGTCCTAGATTCAAAACTCCTTTATAGAAACCCTTCAGCTTCTGGTATGAGTGCGAGATTCCATTCATCTTATCTTGTTCACCTACCTTCAGTAATGGCGGGATCTTGTTGCATTTTTCATTAGTGAGATGTTTGAACCTCGGGTTTAACGACACTATTTGGTAAGTTACACTATCATCCCCATCACAGATGGTAATGATTCCATCAAACATTCTTGCTTCCACATACAAAGCTTTGCAAAAAGGTTCTCCAACTATCACATCTCGCATTCCTTCATCAAGATAAGGATCCATATCTTTCACAACTATAAAATTAGTAATAACATAAAAGTTTCCACTAAAAACAGGTGCATTAACGATGTTTCCTAATTCATTCCTCTTATTGAATTCAATTTTGTCTTTCATTATCGTGTTATAAAATTTTTTAGATATCACATTAATAGGCAAAATTAGGAGGAAATTAGCGTGTGCTTACTCAAAACCCATCATGCATGAAAAATTTAAGTTGTAGGCATAGTCGATATGTATTCTTCTATCAAAGTTACAATTACTAGGGTAATCATGCAATCCACTAATAAAATCACACCTAGTTTTGACTATATCCATCACGGGCTCATTAACAACCTCACCTTCCTCGACGATGGGTCTTAAATCATCAACTCTATTTCTTCTAAGCTGTAGTGGCTCATTCAGATCGTTCAATTCAATATAATCTCTATATAATGGGTCAAATGATCTATTCCGGATTAAAGTTTCTTTCATTAACCTAGCTTCCAAATCGAGGTCTATTCTTTCTCTTAGGCTTAACATGTAGGCTATCTTAATTAAACTACTAGCAGGTTTAACACTTTTAAAAATAATTTTCTCATCCCCTACCCTCAAGGTAATCTTTCTTTTAAACACATCATCTTAGCGTAGGCAGTAGACAAAAATGGTCTTCCGAGGATCAAGGGCACATTGACATCCCCGGGCATATCTAAGATGATGAAGTCTACAGGGAAAACAAACTTACCAATCCCTACTAACATTTTCAGCAATTTGCTTAGGATGTTTCATTGTTCTATCCGCTAATTCAATAGTGAACTTAGTATGAGCTAATTCGCCTAATCCTAGATTGAGGTAGGTCAAAAAAGGCATGACACTTACGCTAGCTCCTAAGTCAGCAAGGGATTTTTCAAAACAAACATTAATAATATAGCAAGGTAAAGTGAACTATCCTGTTCTTTCTCCTTTTGAGGTAGGCAGTCATTGCGAAGTGTAATTTTTCCTATTGAATAGGCATCCAAATATTCCGTCCATGACGAATCCCTTATCTCATCATAGCAATTATCATACAATCAGATCTAGGAAAGGGTGAATATTGCATTGTCTGGCTCGAAAAAGCACCACTTAATCTATTCTGTTGGCCGATACTGCGTATCGGGAGCATCTTATACGACGTATCAGGGGCGTATCAGTTTCAACACTAGTCGATATGATTTGACATGTTCTCATCAATTCATTTCAGTTGAGCTAGGTAAACTTCCTGATCCCTTTTCTTGCAGAAAACATTGCTCTTTTTTCCTGATTTGAATCTCCAAAGTTTTTTGATCGAGGCTTCACTTGGTTTTTGATAGCAGCAACCGGGAGGCATGGATTTCTTAAATCATGTGGAGTTTTCTTCATCCTTTTTGCTGATTGGCCTAAAATTGCTCAGTGATTCTTCTAATTGATTGTCTTCATCGATACGAAGGTTTGTCATTATTCTTTGGTAGAATCCCTGGAGCCTGCTGCTCTAAAATTCCACTCCTTGTTGGTAAAGGCAAGGAAATTATAAACCGTCGAACCATAAGTTCATAATTCTTCACTTACATGGATTGGGACGCCTCTTTATGTAAGTGACGGATTGTGAATGAGTGGGCTTATGCGTATCTGATATAGCGTGCGTTTGTTTGTACGAATCATTCTCTGGGCTATGAACTCCTTTCGACTCGTAATTTGTTATAGGAATTGTTCCGAATGTGTATCGACCGCTACGAACTTGATAAGCTAATCGTAATGATCCATTAACCGCTTTCAATAATTGACGACTTGTCAAATTATTCGTTTCCGGTGGCTTTTTCTTCGAGTCATGTATTTTATCTTTCCTTTTAAGGATTCTTGCGACATTCAATCCGTCCGCTTATGCACGTTGCATATATTTGATGCTTTGACTTTTGTTCATTTTATTTTCGTTGGAAACCTCGACGAGGACCTGTGTATATCCACATCTCTTCACAAGTAAACCTAAGGCGGATAAGGCGAAATGGGCACCGAGACGGCGCTCCCTTAAGGTGGGGAGGCTGTAACATTTTATATTTTTAAGGTCAATATTAAATCTCGACTCCGTTCCTATTCTTATTTCTGAATAAAAATTTCGTGTTTTACTTTTAGCCGATTTGGCGAAAATCCACATTTATGCTATTCTTGAGCCGTAATTAGGATTTTTATCCGTCTACATGTCCCATGTAGTTAAATATTCTCATTATATACCTCGTGAATTCTAGGTCATTATTTTAATCCATACTTTATTTATTTAATTTTACTTTGGAGTAAAATTTATTTTTCGATTAACCAAATAGGTTGTCTCGCGGTCGTAATAAAAAGTTTATTGAAAGTAAACCCGGCTTTGGACTAAATATTAGTCTACGCACTCTAGGTATTTTTATTATTTTAGAAAACTATCCCAAATGTTGTAATTTTATTTTTATCATTTACGTTTTCGCTTCGTGGTTCCGCCTTAACTCTTACAATATTTTACGTTTGTACCCGTTGGCCCTAAAACTACCCACTTATACAAAATATAACATAAAAATTAAACTATCCATCCCTTTTCTTCCTATGTATGACACATCCCAACCATGTGGTGGGATAACCATGTTTATGTGTCATGATTACATTACTTAATGGGACACTTGTAACTTCATTTTTGCATGTCTTGAAGCAATATCATCACTCCTCACACTAGCACTCTCATAGTTATCATCAACAAAGGATAATCACTCTCTCTTGGATCCTCTTGGTCGTTCATAGCCTCACCACCATCATCATTTTCATACAAAAATTCTAGCTAATTATATTCAAGTATTAAAGGCTTTCAAGTTCTAGTTATAATTTTCAAGTTATAATCTATTCAAAACATATTTAAGATCATCATTCTCATAGGTTATGGGCTGAATTAGAAGGTCTATAAAAGTTCATCAAGGGTTTGATTAGTTTGGGTATTTGTTTGGTTCGAATATAAGAAGAAAGGAAGGGGGTTTGATTGTGTTTTTCACTAGCTCTTAATCATCATAGTAAGCCCTAATCTTCTTGTGTTATTTTATTTCTCATTATACTTCATTATTTTTATTTAATGATTTCTGGGTTTGATGTGTATTTGTGTTTGTGAGGGACTCATGGTGATGGGTATGGCATTAGAAGGTTGTTAGGATGATAGAAACACTAGTTAGGTTATTTGATTGAAAGTTGTTGGAATATTGAAATGGGACAGCAGGTGGTGGGAGTGTTGTCGAAATATATTTGGCTTAAGGTCTGTTATTTTATGACTTAATTGGGTAGATAATTGTCTAAGGTATAAGTGGCGAGTTGGAGGGAGCGGTAACTCGTCCGGATGATCAAGTTATGGCCAAATTAGTTAAACTAGTCAAAATGGGTGACTTACAGATAGTTTGGGTCTCAATGGTAAATTTTTGGCTTAAGGCCTACTGGTTATTTACATAGATAATTAGGTAATTGTTTCAGGTCCTAGTGGTGAGTTTGATGGAAATCCAACTCTTCCGGATGGTCGAGATACGACCAAAACGGTGGAAACAAACTTAGTGTGTACCCAGAATTTACTAGGCAGATTGTTTGATCCAAAATGGATAATTTTTGAACTAGAGACTACTGGGTTTTTACATGGGTGAAGGGTACAGCATATGAGGACCATCTGGTTCTTTTGATAGAACCGTAACCATTCCGGATGAATGAGTTACGATCAAAATGACAAAACTAACTAGAAATTGTGCCCAGATTTTCAAACGAATATATCTTAAAAATTTTGAACCTAGGTACTGTTTTTCTAAAACTAAAAGTTGTAGATAATTTATAGATTTAAGCTTGAGCTTTTGAATGGGGCTCTAACTAGTTACGGATTGTGAGATATGATCAAAATGGTGAAGCGGGGAAATTGTTTCCAAAACTCAAATTGTGTACGTAGGAGTAAATTGGTCATTTCACTTAGGTTCTGTATACATTGGAGTGTTTGGTTGATAACATTAGTAAACTAGGTTCATTAAGCTTGATTTAGGTGAAAACCGTTTATTTATACCTATTACGGATATTGAGATATAGGTTCATTAAGTCAAGTAAAGGCAGAATTTTATAAAGTCGTATCTTTTTATAATGGATTAATTAACGTAAACGATTTTGTAAATGGGTTGATTAAGGCATAAGAATGGAATACATATGGAATTGATTAGTTCAGGTCCTAAAGGGATGTTTGGATAAATCTCACTCGGTTAAATGGGTAGGAAATGCCATACCCTGTCACGATGATTCTCTTGTATCTTTTGCGTATTGTCATTGTGTGAGTTGTAGTTTACCGTACTAAGTCGCCTTTATTTTTTAGGTGATACTTAGGCATACATGACGTTCTGACGCTCTTGGTTGACTTCTGCGTTTATCGATCTAACTTCACTACTTACTGCTCCATTGCTTCTCGGTGAGTTCATAGCCCCACCTTTTCTCTTTTAATGGTTTTCATAAACTGTTTTCGGGGTGAGAATACATGCTCGTTTTACTAAGTCAATTCATTGATTTCTACTACCCAAGCGTTACATGAATATTTTCACTAAAGCTTCTGCTTGCTTACTACATGACTTTTAATACACGGATGATACTTGGTTGTTTACTCATAAACTTATTAAAGCTTGATTTGCTTACTACATGATTTGAGGTCATTGATTATCTATTTACAAAACCGTGAGTTTTGAACACATTATTTGTTTTACTAATGGAACACAAGTGCTTGAAGGGTATGCCTGACCCGATTATGAAATTACCTGCATGAGTCGCTATTGCCAAAGTCCCTAATTTCATGAACCGTTAATTACCCGCGGGGTAAACGCTAGTGCAATTAATAGATCTATTGGGTTTGACAACCCCGTCCGAGGGTCTGAATCGAATCCTTTCGAGCACCCTTTCAACGGGCGATTTGTATTGAGAATCGTAGGTATGAGGCAATAATACCTAGTACTGGGGCAACTGTATTTGCATATAATATGCGTTATTGTCAAGGTTTCGGTGTCATGAGCTCAATGCGGTAATGTTGAATTATACTTTGAAATACTGTCGCTGGCTGATCTTAAACCTTGTGGTCCACTACTGATTATTACTTGATTTATCGAATCACTACTTGGATTTCAGAAATAATACTTTGAAATGTTGTAGCGCTGCTTTTCTTACTGAAATATTTACTTGAATCATTTCAATGTTGTTTTTACTTAAACCTATGAATTCACCAACATTATTGTTGACGTTTTTGCATGTATTTTCTCAGGTTATTATCTTGCTAGCTGAGCATTGGGAGCATTCGAGTCGCGTGGATATCAAATCTTTAAAGATTCGGTTTTCTTCACATTCGATAACCATTTATCTTTAAATATACAATTGAATCATGTTTGAACGCTTGTAACTTTTGTTAAAAAGGAAATTATTGGGACCTGACTTTACTCTGATATTTTATTAAATCGAATGTGACATTTTATTAAACGTCTCTTTTGAGGTCGTTTTCTGTAACTTGTGTGTATGAACTATGAAGTTGCACCTCAAGTGGTATTCCGCTGCGTTGTTGTGATTTTTAGGGGGTGCTACAGCTACGAAATATTTCTTGGTATGTGCGGCATGCATCTTTATTTGTTCTTGTCAAATCATCGTATTCATGTTCTTTTATAGCAACATACTTTTCATCTTCCCCGAATGAATACTTGATAATTTCAAATCTTCTAATTTCACAAATCGCCCGCTCGTGAGTGGTATCATTGAATAACTCATATCTTTCTTTATCGGTTTTCGTATAATCATTTATTTCATGATTGTGGGTTGTGTAATCGTAATCGTCCCATCTTCTCTAAACTTCATTATTTGACTCTTTATCTTCGTCTATTATTCCTTTCATAATGGATTTATTTTTTAAAGCTTCGTCTTTAAGTTTTCCATCCTTCAAAGCTTCATACCATTTTAAATCTTGATAACGGAGTGTGTTTCCATCTATGTATGCTCCAGGCAAGTTCCCACCATTACAATATCTGTCATCTTACCAGCTACAAGTTGGCCACTCTGAATGCCCACTTTTAAATGAGAATGGTTCACAGTAATGTTCAACAAGGACTGGTTCTTGCAATACTCTATTATCCATCCACGGTTTTTCATGCACCCATGGCACATCTTCATTCCATTCATATATCCAATCATCCTTATACTCATCGTAAGTCTTAAACCTATCAATATGTTTAGTTAGGACTTCCAGATCGATTTGTAAAAGATAATTAAATTCCTTTAAGGCTCTGCACGTAGGTGTCTCGAAGTCAAATACATTAGTCTCGATCCTAAAGATTTTAGCAACTTCATTTCCCTCAATTAAATTTTCATCATCAGGATCGGAAGATTCTTTGTTAGTAAATTCAACTTCATCATCTCCTCTTGTCCAATAAATCCATAATGCATTCTTTGTAAATTGATCCATTGTCTTATGGTTATAGAATTTCGAGGCTAACCATTCAGCAAATTCAACATTAGATGGATCATATTCCATATCAGCATTTGATCCAAGTTTCATCCATTGTTTCATTATTTCCATATATTCATCAAATTGCATCTTGTAGCTTCGAACCAACCAGTTAGAAACCACTTCATTCTTAACCTTAACATCAACCATTTTATAATCCCTATATATTAAATCAAGCCATTGCTCAATAGTGACGTCCATTAGCCTTACTAATTTTTTATTAACAAAAATTACCGCTTCGGCGTAAATTCGATCGTTCTCATCATAACATGCTCGTGGTTCGTAAATATCAAGATCACCATTATCCAAATCATCCTCTTCTTTTGGATCACATGGAATACTAGCAAGCTTAGGAATCACAACCTCATAAGTAAACAAATCTTCATCTATTTCGCTCAACCGGTTGAATTCAGCACAAAGATTCCTAAGTGGTGTATTCCAAGAGAATGAATCTTCACTGATCTTAAGAAATCCAAGTTTCTCCAACTCTTCCTTAATTACCTTTGTCATTGTTACTAAAAATAACCAGAAAGTTATCAGTAGAAGCACTTTAGAAAAAGGCGTATATAGAATTTTAAGCTCTAAGTTTGAGTATGAAAAACTTAGCTCAATTACTGTATCAGATGATCGATACGTTGTATTCAATTGATATGAATACGCCGTATCAGTCTACTGAATGAATATGCTATATTGGATAAAAAAGTTAGATATGCCGTATCCAATTAGAGTGAATACGCCGTATCAAGTTATCGACCAGAACAGTGTATTGAACACAATTAATACACACAAAACAAACACAAAAATAAAACAAGCAAAGAATTAAAAACAAATATACATAATTTTACACTAATCTAAATTACACTAATTAATCTAAATTATACTAATCCTAGGGGTTAAGTTAATCTAATGTTAAAAACCAAATTATTAAATAAAAAACAAGATTAAAATTTCACTCCCCGACAGCGGCGCCAAAAACATGATTGTGTCATCGTGTAGGTGTTATTTATGTTTTCAAGTTTTAAATTTATATTTTGCCGACTTTACCTAAAACAACACTTTAACGGGCAGTGTACCCAATCAAAAGAGTTTCGTGGTCAGTATGGTTATCCGATCACTAGAGCTAGAACTATTCTTTTAATTTAATAATATTTAGGGTTAACTAACCTAAGTATTAATTTAAACTATGATTAATTCTATCAATGTAAAACCAAATGCTAAACCTATGTATAATCTAATTCTAAACGGATAAAGGGGGGGTTTTCAGCCTGAGAGACTGGCACGGGTTTTGTGGTAACTTAGATCAATTTAAGACACAATAACACACGCAAGCAGACAAACAGAAGATAGAAGAGCAGTCTAGCCAAATATAAAAAAACTGTATTTACCAAGATTAATCCAATTAAAATGTTGGTTTGTTTATTTAGTGCAATGAGTGTTTATCTCGAGGCGGCATATCATTCTAAGATTTAGGCGAGACTTCTTCCTAAAATCTAGACACGTAGAATTTTGTCACAATTAAACAGATCCGCATAAAGCATCGTATTTGCTAATTATAATATATCTTAGGAGAATAATAATGGTGATCTTATTATACCCTAGCTCATAGAGACTTTACACACTTACTGCTTAATGGCAATTTATATTCTAGTAGTCCACTGTCCAAGTCTTTACCAAAGGAATCAGTATGTTATTTGTTGATCCTAGGTCACCTGCTATTCCAACTTGTTCACATATCTTAAAGGTTAAGATAGGACATTAATTGTGGTCCTATTGATCTAGATATATGAATCACTATATGGAGAGCCATCCCGGCATCTAGCTAACTTGGTTGGTATCACTAGATCCAAGTTGAATGATAGGTCGCATACAAAAGCACGTAAACAAGTATAAATTGATAAACATAAACAAGCATTTAACGATAAATTAAGCTGTCGATCTAAACAAACCAAATATTTAAATCTTCATAACCATGGCTAATACCCAAGGGTATTAGCCCTTAATCATCATAATCAATATAAGAGTAATAATTCAACCAAGGTAAACTAACCGAGTTAAACGAATGATACCAAAAATCAAATGATTACTAGAGTATAGGAGATTACAAGGTGTTTCCTATGAAATTAGTAGCTTTGCTTGACCTCTTCTGCTCTTCTTGTAGTCTGAAAATCGAATTTTGTAGTTAAGGTATCAAAAATATGATCAATCACACTAAAAACCTGTTTTTAGGTTTTCTATTTATACTGTCTAGAATTTGGTCAATACGGCGTATCAAGAGAGTTAGATATGGCGTATCGGGGGTTTCTTAGAGTAGCGACTACGTTCGATATCTTCTAGAATATTTTATTACTTTATATTGAACACGGCGTATGGATGTCTCATGGATAT
The DNA here is from genome assembly GCA_026074375.1 of Tanacetum coccineum. Taxonomy (NCBI): domain Eukaryota; kingdom Viridiplantae; phylum Streptophyta; class Magnoliopsida; order Asterales; family Asteraceae; genus Tanacetum; species Tanacetum coccineum. The sequence continues at coordinate 39,674 of BQNB010044132.1, forward strand.
GACGTATTAGACTTTGTATCTTTGTGGTTTCTTGTGAAGTGCGGGCACATATACGTCGTATCTTCCTTGATGGATACGGCGTATAGGATGTCAAAACAGTAATCTTCAAATGTCTTCGTTTAAGCTCCATAATGCGTGCCTTTTAGCTAAACTTCACAAAGTACACCATTATTACTTCAATTCTCAAATATAAACGATTAACAGTTATTGCAATAATTATACAAAATGGGTAATTTATATGGGATAAATGATGCTATAAAAGTGACGTTATTTGATGTCATCATCCTTCCTATAGGTAACCACCTATGTCCAACACTAGTAAATACTTTGCTAGTAGGTTTCCATTCCATCTTTTTCCTCTTACCAGACTTAGATTTAACATGCTTTTTCACATCATTTATATAAGTAATAACACATTTATCATGATTAGCCGAAAATAAACAGCAATTTCATGTAGAGCATACAAACTTAGAATTCGCATCTTTTACTGCTGGTATGTGCTTAATTACACATACCATTTTCCATTAAAGACGGACTTAGATGACTAAAAACATACCAAAAATACATTGTATTTGTATGTTTTG
>BQNB010044133.1:4326-45072 GCA_026074375.1 Tanacetum coccineum
ATCCTTTCCTTCCCTTTGACCCTTTTTACTAGCAGTACCAGAATCAACTTTAGCACTACCAGTATTAACATCTTCAATACTAGTATTAATCTCAACTCTGCCAGTATTAATATCATCCTCAGCATCCAATCTAGTATTAATCTTTTTAGCCATAGACCTTGCTCTCCTCCTGTATCTCTTGCCTTTATCAGTCGACTTTGCTTTGCTAACACTTTGAGAAGCAACTTTTGACAAAGTTTTAGCTGCCTCCAAGATTGTAGGACTGATTTATTCTTCTTGAGCCTCCCCTGAAGCTTTTGTAGGAGTAACAAAATCTGTTGACACATCCATTTGATAGATAAGAAATCCCATATATGATGCAAAGGCTAAGAACAGCCTGATTGCCTCTATTCTAGCAACAGGTGCAAAAACCTCATCATAGGCTGAGCTACAATGATTAACCACTATTGATTACGCGGAATTTAATCAACATTATAAATCTAAAGTAACAATGATTAACCACTATTGATTACGCGGAATTTAATCAACATTATAAAGAAGAACACAATCAAAACACTTTTATATTGAACTTTGAATCTGCCTAGGTTACAGATTACAAACTATGATTACTATTTGATCTCTATGATCTTCTGTAGAACTATCTCTATTGACTATGCCTAGGGATCCTTTTATAGACTAATGAAACCCTAATGGGCTTTACAAAACGCGTATAAAGATAATGCATATCTTTTCCTAAGATATCTTATGCATATCTTTAACTCTACCTAATTTTTGCGTAAGCAGACTTAACTATTACATAAATAGTATTAACTATTTAATACTGCCAGTACTAACTATGATAAACCTTCTACCATTACTAACTATTACACTAGCAGAACTAACTATAATACTAACATAATTAAATCTGTTATACAAAATTCCTAACAATCCTCCCCTAAACTTGAACTTCACTTGTTAACTTCAAGTTTCTTCAGCTGTCTTCAGTTTAGGATTTTGAGAATTGTATCCATGCATGTCTTTAAGTCCTTAGCTTCTTGAATGATGATCTGTTTGATATTCTTTGAAAAACCAGATCATACTTTGTCTTTTAGTCTTTGTCTTCTCTTCATAGCTACACAGCAACATCCAACTAAGTTGGCTTTATAGTTTGTGGCAAACTACCAGCAATCAACGGATTTGATATGTATTTACCATGAGCCATTTGCTATAGACTAGTCAATGCTTTATTGTAGTAACAAGGTGCATTGATAACCTTATAGTCTTTAGCAAACTATCAGCTATCAACGGATTTGAATTCTCTTTACCAGTAGCCGTTTGCTCTGGAGTAGCCAACTCTTTGTTTTAAAAACATGGTGAGTTAATTACCATAAAATTTTTGGTAAACTGTTAACCATAAACGGGTTTGAGAAGTCTTTACCAAATCCATTTGCTTTGGACTAGCCAGTCCTTATGCCTATTAAGCATGGTGAACTGATAACCATTTGTTGTGTGGTGGTTAGCCAACACCTAAACGCTTATCTCTTCCATTATAGTCCACAATTTCCAAAAGCATGTCCACTGCTCCTGATAAATTCATTACTTTCTAATGCCAGCTTGCTTCTCAATCATCTTCAAAAGTTTATAACAAACTTCATTCATCTTTCCATCTAGAAGCTTCATTTTCAGCATCACTTGGCAGACATCTTTTGACAAAGGATATCTCCTATCTGCTAACATATATATAGTGCATGCCTCCAAAGTTAAACAATGTACTTCACATTTATCATAATATCTTCAACTAATCATCTTTTGCTGAAGTGGTAAGCTCCAAATAGCATCTTCAATGAGAGGTGGATCAAACATAGTGCTGAGATCACTCTAAAGCACTCTGTCATAAGCATCTTCAGGCCTATTTATTCCATACTTCTGTATTACCAATCTGTATAATTCTATAAGATCCTCTCTTGTGAAATCTTTAGGCATAGCTCCAAAATTCATGTAGACTGTATCAGCTCCATTTGCTTTTATTATCTGATAAACACTTCTTTAACCTTGCTAAAATATCTTCCAGATTACCACACTATCAGATTTTGTAGTCAAAGGAGTAGGATTCATAGCCTCTACTGATTCCTCTTTATCAGTTTCTGAATCTTCTTGTGCACTCTTGTCAACATTCATACCTTTTCTAGCCTTTTGCTTCTTTCTTTTTCCTGTTCTTTTTACTTGCTCTTCTTCCTTTACTTCAGAAACTTTTTCTCCTATAGCTTGGATCATCGTTTTCATCTATACCTTTGTTTCTTTGAGGTCTTGTCTGATGCTCTTCTAATTTCTTTCAATTTTTCCTTTGTAGCTTTCAAGATTTATAGGAACAAAAGTATCAATATGCGGAACCAACTTATCAAACTCTTCTTTATTCTTCAAACGATAAAACTTCTTTAACGGTAGAAAGCTTACAAGTTCCTTGATTTCTTAAGATAGTTTGAATGTAGATTTAAATTGTGACTGAGGCATGGGTTTGTTTCTCTTTGCCTTAGCGTTTCGTCTGACAAAGTGTTTCTTTCTTTGATTCACCATATCTACCATTCTTTTTGCAAAATCTTGTTCAGGCAAATCTTTTCCCAACACATCTTTTGACAACTCTGCATTTGCTTCTAGCTTGGCTCTAATAACATCCCAGTCTTCTTCAGTATAAAATTGAGCTTCAAATTGAACTTGAGCTTTTCTTTTCTTTTGTTGTTCTGATAAAGCTTCCTCTTCTGCCATTCTTTGAGCTACCAATTTATCTAAATGAATCTGCTTTGCAACTTCTTCATCCAACTGAGCTTGCAACTTTATAGCTTCTTCCAATCCAGCTTCCTCTTGTCTCATTTGTTCTTTAGTTTTGTGAGTAGCCTGGATATCCTCTTCAACCATTGGAGCCTTTCCTTCCCTTTGACCCCTTTCACTAGCAGTACCAGAATCAACTTTAGTACTACCAGTACTAACTTCTTCAATACCAGTATTAATCTCTTCTCTGCCAGTATTAATCTCTTCTTCAGCATCCAATCCAGTATCAATCTTTTTAGCCATAGACCTTGCTCTCCTCCTGTATCTCTTGCCCTTATCAGTTGATTTTTCCTTGCTAACACCCTGAGAAGCAACCTTTGACAATGTTTTAGCTGCCTCCAAGATTGTAGGACTGATTTCTTCTTCTTGAGCCTCCCCTGAAGCTTTTGTAGGAGTAACAAAATCTGTTGACTTCTCTTTCATGGATTCTCTAACCAAAGAAACTAGAGGATCATCATCAATATCCTGAATTTTCCTCCCCTGATCCTCTGGTTCTTCACTCTCTGATTCAGATATTAGTACTTTCTTGGATTTCCTCTGCAAAGCCACTTCCAGGGTTTTCACCTTCTTAACCAGTGTAAGTACAACATTCCTTAGAGTTTGTTTGGTCTCCTTCAACTCCTTCTCCAAACTACCAATCCTGTTTACCAACTTAGGTACAAGTACCATCAATTCCTTGAGTTGCACACTGTCCTCAGCACTTCCTGATGTGTTACCTTCAGGGAGAGGTGCTTCATAGGACCTAGGTGGTGAAAAATGAGGTGATTGATGTGGGCAATGAGGTTGTGAATGAGGTGGTGATGGATGAGGAGGTGATGGAATAGGTGGTTGAATAGGTGGTTGAATAGGTGGTTGATATGTGGATGATAATGGATCAACAGGTGTGTGATGGGGTTCAGTTGGTTGTGTTGAGCCTTCACATTAATCCACAACTGCTCTTGCCAACATAGCAGGCAGCAATGGTAGGATATTCCCTGCAAAACCCCTTTTCATGTTTGCAAAAAGCTTTTTGGTCAAAGTTGGGGCGAAATACCTTTATTTATTATCAGTTGTAATATCCAAAATAATTTGTAAAAAGCATGGATACATTAAAAATTTTGAATTACTCTCTAAGTTATGAACCATCCCTTCAAAAATCAGTTTAGAAAAATTATAAACCCTATTGCTAGATAGACAGATTAATGCAGTAGCAATAGTACTACTAAATTGTTCCCATCCACTAGACATAAGGCTTAAGCAGTGTAGAATATGATGGATTAAAAATTTCCATTGGCGTGTAAAATTCTTTTTCCAAAAAGTTAATTTACTCTCAGTAACATACCCCAATGTGGCTATTCCAGCATATATTTCAGCATCAAATAAATTATGTATTCCTGTAGCATCTGCCAATTGAAGTTTAGTTCTAATAGATGCCTCAGTAATAATATACTCTTTAGAGTCTATAGATGCTACTAATTGTTGAGTTCCATTAGCAAGTGTTCTGACAGTGGCAGTTTGCCAGAACTGTTTGACTAGGGAGTCATAGATAGTTGGATTATGAGATAAGGCATACCTGAGAGAAGTACCTTTAAGAAAATCCACTACCTCAGTGAAACCAACACTTTCATTTGGTTTCTTCAGGAAAGCGACCATGTTATGCTTGTCTGAATACTTTAGGTTGGCCATATGAACTCGTTGATGAACAAAAATTGTAAGAATGTAAATTCTAATCATAGGTTTTGATTCGAGTGAATTACTAAGTGCTGGTAGAGAGAGAGAATTAAGTTTTAATCAATGAAAAATAAGGTTTCTTATTGGACCGACTATAAAAGAAGTTTCTTTAGAGCAAAGAAAGATATTTTATTAAAGAAAGTGCAGTAATTATCCAAATGGAAAACCTCTGTTAGAAGTACGCGCCGTAAAAATCTCCAACGGTAATATATAAATGCAAAAAAGTCAATTTTCACGCACCAGCACCAACGGTCATCTATCAGTATTAAAATTAGTCTACCAGTACTAATATAGTCTACCAGAATTAACATATAGACTACCAGTATTAACTTATAGACTACTAGACTTAACTTTAAGTCTACAGAATTAACAAGTAGTCCACCAGAATTAACTCGTAGGCCACAGAATTAACAAGTAATCTACCAGAATTAACAGGTAGACTACCAGAATTAATTCTAATACTTAGTACTTACAGACCATAGATGAGTTGTATTTGCCAGGATTACTTCTATCCATCCTCAAATCCATGCTTATCCTAAAAAGTTAGTGCCATAAAAAGAAAAATATACTATGAACTTAAACTAACTATAACCTATCTACCAGCATTAATACTCTAGCAGTATTAATGTAAACTAGTATGTACAAACTTTACAATTTAACCTCCCCTCAAATGTAACTACAGATTTAACATTCCAATGCTGACCACTAAAATGTTAAACCTGGTAACATCAAATCCTTTAGTGAGAAGGTCTGCAAAATTTGAGTCAGTGTGAATCTTGAGAACATCTATCAATCTTTTCTCATAACAATCCCTTATGAAGTGATTCGAATCTCAATGTGCTTGGTTCTTGAGTGATAAACTGGATTCTTAACAACACAGATGGTGCTCTCATTGTCAATATGGATTTTGGTGTTCATGAAGTTAAATCCATAATCCATCATTTGGTTTTGAATCCATAATACTTGCCCACAGCAATGAGCAGCCGCAACATATTCTGCCTCAATAGTAGAATTTGCCACAATTGTCTACTTCTTGCACTGCCAAGATATGAGTCTTCTACCAAGAAATTGACATCCACCAGTTGTTGATTTCCTGTCAAGGCTGGCTCCTGCATAATCACTATCTGAGAAAGCTTCTAGTTCAAAAAGGGAATCCCTAGGATACCACAACCCTAATTTGGGTTGATGTTTGAGATATCTAAAGATCCTCTTTACAGCATGTAAATGGGAAGCTTTTAGAGTAACTTGAAACCTTGCATAGGCACAGACAACAAACATGATGTCTGGCCTAGATGCAGTCAAATACATCAGGGAACCAATCATTAATCTGTATTCATGCACATCTACTTCTATACCATCTTCATCTTTAACCAAGGGTTTGTTTGACTCAATAGGAGTAGTAGCTATTTTAATTGAGCAAAAATCAAACTTCGTGAGAGTGTCGGCTATATACTTATCTTAACTAATGAAGATTCCATCAGGTTGTTGCTTCACCTGTAGTCCCAAAAAGAATGTATGCTCTCCCATGGAGCTCATCTGGAATCTTTTGTGCATAACTTCTTCAAATTTAGTACACATAGACTTCTTAGTTGAGCCAAATATGATGTCATCCACATAGACTTAGACCACCATAATGTCACTCTTAGTCTTCTTGATAAACAAGGTTTTGTCTATGGTACCTCTTCGATAACCATTCTCCAACAGGAAAGAAGAGAGTGTCTCATACCAAGCTCTAGGAGCTTGATATAGACCATAAAGAGCTTTAACCACCTTATAGACTTTATCTAGATGAGCAGGATCAACAAAGCCTGGAGGTTGATAAACATACACCTCTTCTTCAATTGTGCCATAGAGAAAAGCACTTTTAACATCTATTTGATAAACCAGAAATCCCTTATATGATGCAAAGGCTAAGAACAGCCTGATTGCCTCTATTCTAGCAACAGGTGCAAAAACCTCATCATAGTCTATTCCTTCTTCTTGTCTATGACCTTGAGCTACAAGCCTAGCTTTATTCTTCACAACAATGCTTCTCTCATCTCTCTTGTTTCTGAAAACCCACTTAGTGCCAATTGCCTTCTTTCCAAAAGGCAAATCCACAAGTATCCAAACCTGCTGTAACTTGAACTGGAGCAATTCCTCTTGCATTGCTTCAACCCAGCTTTCATCCTTTAAGGCTTGTGATATAGTCTTGGGTTCTTCTTGAGAGAGAAAACATGCAAACAAACAGTTCTGATGATCCTTGTGATTTGTTCTGTTTTGTTTGTGGATGTAACTTACCAAGGCTTGTTGTGCTGAAGAAGCCTTTTGAATCTTCCCTCTTGTTTGAACTGCTGATGTAGGATCTCCTAGAATTTGTCCTTTTGGATGATCCTTATGAATTCTGAGTGTGGGAATAGGACTGACAGCAATGGTGTTATCCATGTTGTTGAAATCAGCCACTGCACCCACATCTTCATCATCATCATAAGCTCCATTGAATATTCTATCATTTGGAAGAGTATCAGAAGCATCTTCCAAGTCAGGCATATTTGGATCAATGGGTAAATCAGCATTAGGGAGAGTAGATGCATCAATAGGTATTTTGCCTCCAAGATAGACAAATGATGATTCATCAGCATTTGCACCTATGGAAGTACTAGCAGCACTAACATTGGGTGTTTTAGACCTATCAGTACTAACAAATGGTCTATCAGTACTAACAAATGGCTTATCAGTACTAAGTTGGTTAGTACTGGTAGCTTGAGCTGCCTTCTTTTGAGATGCAATTCTCCTCTTTTCTTCTTCAAAGGCTTGTCTTGAAACATCATCCATAGCTTTAGCAACCAATTCTTGAGTAACCATCATCTCAAGTTCATCTTGCAAGACTTGTTCATCTTCTGGCATCTGATGTTGTCCTTCCTTATCAATAACATCTTCTGAATCTTGTATATCCTTGTCTGGAGAAGCATTTTCAGAAGGTTTTTCTTGTGCATCCTGAACAACATCCTTTACTGGAATCCTTGTCCTATGAGGTTGTAGTGGAAGCAGTATGTATTCCTGAGTAGGTCCTTTATCTTTTCCTGATGAACCTGCAACATAAGAATCTTGTGTACCTGCATCCACAATAACCTGATTTTCTACACTAACAGGAATATAATTCATGGAATTGGTGAGAAAATCAAGATCAAACATCCAATTTAGACCAGTTCCTGCCACATTTGGTTGATCTTCAAGAAAATTAATGTGCAGATTCTCTTCTACCCTTTTGGTCCTTTTGTTGTATACTCTAAAGGCTTTACTAGAGGTAGAGTATCCAAGCAAATAACCTTCATCAGATTTCCCATCAAATTTGCCTAAGGAATCTAAGGTGTTCAAAATAGTCAAGGGGCACCCAAAAGGTCTCATAAAACTAATACTAGGTGATTTACCTATTAATAGTTCATAAGGTGTCTTATTTTGAGGTTTGGTTACTAATACCCTATTCAGTACATAACAAGCAGTATTAACTGCCTCTGCCCAAAATGGGATAGGTAAAAGTGAGTCTGCTAACATAGTTCTAGCTGCCTTAATTAGGGTCCTGTTTTTCCTTTCTGCAACACCATTCTGCTGTGGAGTTCTAGCTACACTAAACTCCCTTTTGATTCCTTTCTTAGCACATAATTCATTCATAACATAGTTCTTAAACTCTGTCCCATTATCACATCTAATGATTTTAACATTATGATTCAATTGTTTTTCTAAGCCTATGATAAGATTACAAAGGATTTCAGATGTTTCATCCTTGGTAGCTAAGAAAAATACCCAACTAAATCTGCTGAAATCATCAGTCACAACCAAGCAGTACCTTTTCTTGTTGATGCTTTCTATAGAGACAGGTCCAAATAAGTCCATATGAAGTAATTCTAGGGGCTTTCTGATGATTCTATCTAACTTGGCCTTACAGGAGGCCTTATGTTGCTTACCCTTCTTGCAGGCAACACAAGTGTGGTCATTCACAAAAACTTTTGAAGGTAAACCTCTAACTAGGTGACCTTTAACAAGTTTATTTATATTTTTGAAATTTACATGACCTAATCTCCTGTGCCATAATTTAGACTCATCTGCTGTTGCATTTGCATATAAACAAGTTATACCTCCAGAAGGAACAATGTTCTTTAAATCCAAGCTGTACACACCATCTTTTCTAGGAGCTCTAAGAACAACTTGACTTTCATCAAGAAGCTTAAAGCTAGGAGACAAGATAAGGCATTCAGACTCAGTAAAAAGGACACTATTTTTCTTGTCACACATTTGTGAGACAGAGAAAAGATTAAACTTAAGTTCATCTACAAAGTAAACATCATCAAAGTCTAAATTAGCAGTTTTGATTTTACCTTTACCCGTTATTTTACCTCCTTTGGGATCACTTCCAAAAGCCACAAAGCCTCCATTTAAATCTTCATAGTCTGAAAGATAAGCTTTGTTGCCAGTCATATGGCTAGAGCAACCACTATCCACCACTGCATGATCCTGTAACAAGATCTCTGGATTGCCCTGCACAAAAGGTAAGAGAATTAGTATCTCTTAGGGATCCAAGTCAATACTGACTTGGAAATCCCTTTTGGGTCTACATACTCAAACTTCTTGAGCATGTAAGAGCCATTATATTTGTACACATGATCCTGGTAATTTATCTTTGGCCTCCATACCCATTTAGCTTTTTTAAGAACATTTTCCACCTTACCCTTACTAACTACTGCCCTTGTCCCAACAGTAATGTTTTTAATCCCAAAAGTTTTCACATCAGGTTTTAAGTCTTTGGGTCTATAAACTGGTTGGGTGAAGTAAGACCTCTTGATTGGTGAGTTTGAGGTTTTTGGTCTTACAATGTCCAATCTTGGGTGATTTGGTCTAATAACACTATTAGATTGTGCTATTTTTGAGGCCAATGGCCTAGCAGTACTAATAGGCCTAACAGTATAAACAGGCCTAACAGTACTAATAGACCTAGCAGTACTAATATTTGATCTATCAGTATTAACTAAACCTGCTCTGGTTAGTACTGCTGATGGGTTAAAGGTCCTTTTTGCATGAGGGTATTTCCAATTTTTTGAAAAGTTTTGGTGATTTACCCTTTTGCCATAATCCCATACTGGTTTGACTTCCCTCTTCCCAGTATTGACCACATTTTTAACCCTAGGTTCAGGATTCTTTTGGTCATAGAAATCACAGTCTTTTATCAAGTGGCCAGTGCTTTTGCAAACAAAACAAGCTTTTATTTTATGTACTTTCTTAAAACCAATCCCTTGTTTTTGTGAAGTTTGACCACTTTTATCAGCTTGACTCCTAACAGCTTGAGTCACTTTAGGCTTAACAGAACTAACAGTTTTGTCAGCACACACATCATCCTCATCATCTGAGGTCCAATCCTCAATGATGACTTCATCCCTATTAATATTTGATTTAGACACAACTGTTTCATTGACAGACTTAGGTTTTACTATAGATGTTTCATTTGTGGTACCTACAGTCTTGTTAGTTTCAGTTATCTTAGACTCTATGATTTTATTTCTAAAAGCATACTCATCTAGTCATGCAAATGATATATCAGCTCTTGGGGTTAGTGGGTTCCCTGTAATTAGAGGGGGAACAGCATGATACTCACTTGCTTTAGTGAACCTATTATTTGCTAGTGTGCTCCCTTCATCACTAGACCTTACCTCAAAAACAGTCAAACTGTTCTCACTATCAGTTTCAGATTTATTACTTAAATCATCCTTTTGTGTGCCAAATCCTAATCCATTTTTATCATGAGCACTCATCTGACTATTTAGTATCTTAGTAAGATTCTTTGATGACCCTTCCTATTTTTCAATCTTGAGTTTCAATTCATCTCTTTCCTTAACAACCTTTTCTAATTCCAGATTTAAGTTGTTAATTTTTATTTCTCTACACTTAAGATCATAATTTTGAAACTCATATATCTCACCCCAAGCTAATTCATTCTTTTCATGTCCAAGAATTCTAGCTTCTAGTGACTCTAAAGCTATTTCATAACCCCTAATTTCTAGTTTGGCTTTGTTATGCTTTTCTCTCTCAGTATCATAGTTCTTTTAAGACATTTATAAATGAGATTCAAGACATTTAAACATTTTTTGTACCTCACTGTTCATAATAACTTGAGAGCTGAGAAGAGGAGATGGCCATCTTACAGGTTTGATTTTTTGAAACTCATATCTCTCACCCCAAGCTAATTCATTCTTTTCATGTCTAAGAATTCTAGCTTCTAGTGACTCTAAGGCTATTTCATAACCCCTAATTTCTAGTTTGGCTTTGTTATGCTTTTCTCTCTCAGTATCATAATTCTTTTGAAGACATTTAAATGATTCAAGACATTTAGAACATTTTTGTACCTCACTATCAGAAGAAATTGATGAGTTTGATGAAGAGATTGCCATCAAAGCATAGTTGACTGGTTCAACTTCAAAATCATTGCTCCAGTCATAGCCTCCTAGACCATCTTGAGCCACCAGTGCTTGAGATGAAGATTTAGTTGTTTGTGCATTGTTCTTGTCACCATAAGGTCTTCTTCCTTGACTTCTTTTAGATCTACATTCTCTAGCAAAATGCCCTTTTCTATGATAGTTGTAGCACTCAATCTTTGACTTATCAAGATAAACAAGTCGTTTCTCTTTAAAGTCCATATTTCTTCATGTCCTCTGAATGAACTTCTTTACTCTGACAGTCAACATAGCCACCTGCCATTAAATATCCAATTCCTCTAAGTCATCTCCATCTATCTGCTGAAAATCCTCATTCTCAAGTTGAGGATTGGTTGTTGGTTGTGTAAGAAAGGAGTAAGCTATATCATGAGCACTTGGAGTAGATAGAACTTGATTAATTCCACCAGCAGTACTAACTCCAATATCTCCACTGGCTGTACTAACTTCATTAGTACTGTTAGTATTCTTAGAGGAAAGAAAAGCCAAATTCTGAGAAGCAGATTTGGAACGTGAAGACCTTTTCAATTCATCTTCATACACCCTAAGATTGTTGTAAAGGTCATCAATATCAACTTCATCAATATCTGGTTTATTTCTCATGATCAGTGCTATTTGACTCCATGAAGGAGGAAGACTTCTTAAAAACTTTTGATTTATGTCTTCCTTTGATACATAGGCTCCATGAATTTCCAGTTGACTTATGAGTTTCTGAAATCTATCATAAGCCTTATCCAAAGTTTCATTAGATGCAGTAACAAAATTTTCAAACTGATGTTTCAGAACATTCTTTTGCATCTTTTTGGATTCCTCATTACCTCCAAATCTAGATTTTATTGCAGCCCACAAAGATTTAGCATCAGGAACATTGTGGAACTTGAGGAGGTACTCATCAGGTATTGCTAAGAGCAAGATGCTCTTAATCCTTTCTTGATTCCTTCTAGCAGCCAATTGTTTTGCAGTCTTAGGAACAGGAGGACTAAATTGTTCTCCTGAAGGTGTAGCCTCATCTTCCAGATCTCCATTGACAATAATATCCCACAGATTATGATCTGTGTGACAAATGTATTGTCTCATCCTCATACTCCAGATATCGTATTCTCCTTTCTTAATGATAGGGATCTTCATAGCAGTGATTGTTGGTGGAGGAGTATCTTGATCAACCATCTCTTTAATTTGAAGTAGTTCTGATTCAAAAGAAGTTCTTCTTTTTCAGAGTTTCCTCACAAGCTCTGATACCACATGTAGGATCCCTTTTGCTTAATGGATCTTAACCTTTAGCTTGTAAAGGGTTTGCTGCCTTAGATAATTCTAAAGTAACAATGATGAAACAATGATTAACCACTATTGATTATGCGGAATTTAATCAACAATGTAAAGAAGAATATAATCAAAACACTTTTATATTGAACTTTGAATCTGCCTAAGTTACAGATTACAAACTATGATTTGCTATTCGATCTCTATGATCTTCTGTAGAACTATATCTACCAACTATGCCTTGGGTTCCTTTTATAGACTAAGGAAACCCTAATGGGCTTTACAAAACGCGTATAAAGATAATGCATATCTTTTCCTAAGATATCTCATGCATATCTTTAACTCTAACTAATTTCTGCGTAAGCAGACTTAACTATTACATAAACAGTATTAACTATTTAATACTGCCAGTACTAACTATGATAAACCTTCTACCAGTACTAACTATTACACTAGCAGAATTAACTACAATACTAACAGAATTAAATCTGTTATACAAAATTCCTAACACATGTGGTAGACATGGAAAGAGAACCTACATGCCCATTACTAGTAGGGACAGGATTTTTAGCAACCGTCAATGTCGTAATTGATTGAAAGAAAGCCAAAATAACGGTAGGGGAAGGACTCACTAGATCGATATTCGGGGTAAAAGAACTAGATTTTAGTGATGATAATGAGCCTTATTGGACCACCATAGGAAAATATGAGTCATATAAGCCACGAACTAGCGAGGATGGTATAGGTGCCCAACCCCTGTATTATGCGAAAAGAGACTTTTGGAACAATCACTTGCCCGGGGAGTAGGAAATTGCTAGGGATGCCGAGGTTAACCCATTTAAGGATGTCTTAGTGTTTAGAAAAATGGTTGAGTTCCTAGGATCCATACCCATTAACTTGAAAGGAAACATGTGGGAATCGGAAGACTTAATTGAGAATCTAATTAATTAGAAGCCACCAAAAGAAGGAGATGGTGCGTGGCACATTAGGATTGAATTAATTGACCCCGATAGAGAAAAGTTTGATAGAGCATTCCAATCGATCCCGACAAATAGGAGGCTTTCACTCAAAGAAAATCCAAGTAACATCCTAAACTTGGATCATTTCCATGATTCTTAGGAATATGACTCCGAGTCTAGCTAAAAGACTCTCTAATAAACAAAAGCGCTTATTGGGAGGCAACCCAATCTTTTAAATTCCGCATTTTAGGAGTGTCGTGTGTTTTAATTCTTTATTTGTTTATTATTATTGTTTGAAAATTATTGTGATCATGCTTTGCTATGTTTTTAACTTCGTCTTAATCTCATTCAAAGGTATTTTACAAAGATAAGTGTAGGGGAAAAATCCGGTTTATAAGAACCAAATTTTCAAACAAGTCAAGATAAATAATTTAGATTAATTCGCGTCTTGTGTGATCGAGTCATATGTTTGTGTTAATAATTTTCATGGTTTTGTAGTAAAATTTTTGCAGGAAATACTTAATGGATATGCGTGCAGAAAATTTTGAACGAGAAAAAAATAATTCTCTACAGTTAGTGGAGACGGCGTCTGGATTTTCCAGACGGCGTCCCCACTCCAGTACAGGAAAATTTTGATTTTTGTTTTTAAATCTTTTGTATAATTTCTGGAATTTGTACATTGCTTAAAGATCTGCAGTAAACCACGAATAACTTTAACACATTCATCCTATCTTTTAAATAATAAGTCTGTTGTTGAGTCAAAACGTAAAGTTATATAGTTGTATGTCTATTATTCTCGCCGATTTTACGCTAGGTATGTTTGCACCTTGTCTTTGATTTGCAGGTTATATTTGATAAGGAGAAGCCCGGGAGTTCTTAGGAGTTTCATGAGGACAATTCTTGGATGACGATTTAGCCGGGATCATTATTTCTTCTCCAAATTTGAGCATAACCAGGGGAGTACTAGTTTCTTTCGCCCTCTTTTCTCTTCCCTTTATTCGTTTATGGGTACTTTGTAGAACATTGGGGACAATGTTCAAAATAAGTGTAGGGGAAATAAAAGCCTTAGAAACTATTTCATCATTTGGCTTTAATGAGTTATCTATCGAAACATAAATCGTAAAAGGAAATTTTGACCCAAATTTAAAATTTTCATCACATAACCGTGTAACTAAAAATAAAAAAAAAAAAAAAAAAAAAAAAAAAAAAAAAAAAATAAAAGTAGCTAGAGTGTCTCATTGATAAGGAATTATACGACTAGCACAAAAACCCTTCTACTCAAATGAATTCACCCATAAAATTGTGAGGTTTACGCCCCTAGATCTTTAGGAATTCGGGTATCCACCATTGATGCCCAAGATAGATTATATCTTTAAGATTTCTCGAGTTAGGGTTCGAATGCAGTCATATGTGTCTATTCCGTCTTTGTTACAGATGTGTACGTATGGTCTTGTCACCTTTTCTGGAGCTCTTAGCATTGATATTAAATTATATGAGTGTACTGGTAGTATATAACTTCTAGAACTTGCTTTAGTGATGCATCTCGATACTGCGTAGTGAGTAATAATATTTGCTAAATGATAAGAGGCACTAGGATTAACCCATGTTTAAAACCTGTAATTGTTATTTAGTCACCCCGACTATATAACTATCCCACACCCTTGTTCGCGCTCACTTTTAGTGCGAGATCCCCATAGTAAAACCTCAACCATACCCTTAAACCAATTGTGTCACCCAAAACCTTAGCCTACCCTACATGTACTCGCTTTTAGTACATCGTTGTGTTACACCCTTAGTTAATTATTGGAGTATACAGTTGTTAAGTCCTTATCTTTGTATATATTGTTTTGGGACGATTGAGATTCATGGTAGTATTTATCTCGCGGTAAAATGGGGAAGAAAAGTTAAGTCAAGACCCTCATATGTTTGTCGAGTAGTCTACATGTTATTTTGATCCAACCAATTCGGGTCATTAGATTAGTTTGCTTATCGAGTCTGTAAAAAGTTCAAGTATAGGGGTGATCTATAAACCCCATTGATGTATTATATGTTGCAAATGGTAGGGCAAAAGTGTACAAAAAATTACAAAAAAAAAAAAAAAAAATGTATGGGCTACCATTTGCGTTTATCAGTTTTATTAGTTAGTTTATTTATTCATGTTCAATATAGAGTCAAGAAAAGAAAAAGAAAGAGTTTGATATAGAGTTTTGTAGAGTTGTAGATCTGTCGAGTATTCGACTAGAAACCCGCTAATGTGTTTTCCATAAGATAGTTGACTACCACTTCACTCTAATCCCCCAAATGTCACTCTCCACAAATGTCCATATATTTCCGTTGACTTGTATCCACATTTTAATTAATTATTTTTTATTTTTAATATAATATTTATATTTTATTTTATTTTTTTTTTTATTTATATAGTATTTTTTTAATATTAAATTTATTTATTATAATTAATATATTATTATATTTTTTTTATATTTTAATATTTTTATATATTTATAATTTAATTTTAATATTATTTTATAAATATATATTTTATTAATTAATTATTTTTTATTATTTATATTTATATATATTATAAAATTTTATTAATTTTTATTTTTATCATAATTTATTTTTTTTATTTTTTATATATTATAATTTATTTTAATAAGTAATCATTTCCTGCTGGTTTCCCAATTGGATATAATATGATGCATATTGCGAAGTAGTGAATACATGAGTTTATTATATATTTGGTAGTTGGACTATTTGTTTGTGTGATTTGTAGAGAGCTGTGTGTGTTTCGACGAGATATATATGAGCTTGCCTTCTAATGTCTGTGTTTTAAACCGTTTGTGCATTCCTGTCTCTACCCTCCCCACCCCCCTCCCCTCCATCCCACTCAGCCCACTCAATACGTCATCACTACAATCCTCCCACTCACCTCCTCGCCTCACTGTCCCCTACTCTCTGATCCCCCCCCCCCCCCCGGCTAACTCATTAGTACTTAAGCCTCAGCGGTTGGAGGTTTGATCCCTTTATCAAGCTTATTGTAACTTCATTATGCTATGGAATAGGTAACTGTGTGTTAAATTTTTGATTCCATAATTGTTATAATTCTTATACACCGAGAGATGAGAGAGTGAGGAGAGAGAAGAGATGAGAGATGAGAGAGAATCCAAACACTTTGAGAGAGAATCTAAACACTTATTGTAAGGTGCTAGTGTATTTTTCCCGTGCTTCTAGTTACGAGGTCTAATTGGTTGTGCCATGAAGCCTTTAAAGAGTAAGTTAAATGCCCCCGATATGTATCTTGTTAAGGTAGAAAAGCTTATTTGCTTAAGGGCAAGCAAATCCCAAGTGTAGGGGTATGTGATGAGGTGTAATTTTATACACTTTTTCGAGGTCATTTTACCCTTATAATCATGCAAAAATGTCTTAAATATGTGTATATCGTTTCTTTTTGCATTTTTAGCATTTGGAAGACATTTGGTAGAAATACACGTGGTTTGGGCTCAATTTGGGAAGAAAACGGACAAGGTAGCTAACGGGTGTGAAGATTGATGAAGATTCAAGACCAGACTCTGGAGACACCGTCTGAATATTCCCGACCACGTCTGGACTCAAGTGGGACGCCATCTGGATCATGGAGACAGCGTCTGGATCAACCGTCAAGTTTGAAGACCCAAAGAAACCCTAGCTTGACGACGGCGTCTGGAAAATGGCGACGCCGTCGCGGCCTGAATTCTATATATACAAACTCAATTCTACATTTTTCAGATACACTTTTGATAGAAGAAATTAGGGTTTAGTTCGTAGAAGAACAAGGTGCACCATATTTTAGGAGTATTTTAGGGTTTCCCGACTCTTCTATAATATCCCTAGTTGCATGATTCATCATAGTGAAGTTCTTTTATCTTTCAATATGTCTTATTGTTTGATATATAATTGTGCTTCCTCTATCTTGAACATGCTAGGCTAGATCTTTTAAGTGTTTGCTTATGATTGTATGTGAATTGGTATGTAGATCTTAACTTTGTTGTCTCTTGTTGATGTGTGTGCATGTTTAGTCCCTTATCGTGAGATCTTAGGAGACATGATTGCGTAGAAAGGATTCCACCGGTAATAGTCTTCATACTACCTTACCCGTGTGTGGATGATCCCCTTTAGGTATTAATACAAACGCGTTTATCTAGACTAAGGGCCTTATAATAGTCGTCATACTACCTTACTTATTCGCCATGCATTAGAATAGTACCTACATATACATCACAAGTGTGACAAGGCAATATAGTTAGGAGAAGCTACCAAGGATCATACATGATTAAGTAAACACTATTCTCTCATCATACGAATTTCCCTAATCTTAGTTAGTTTAATTTAGTTTTAATTAGTACTTTAAAACAAACCACCTTCAAAACCCGAGATTTTACTTGCTTTCATAAAATATAAAAACACAAAAAAATAATCTTCTCTCAGTTTTGTGGTCCTTCCCAGTGGAAAGAATTAAGCAAGGAAACGAGTAGTAAGATCCTCCCATGTGGAGATGGATCCTGTTGGAAGATGCTCAACCAGTTGCTAGCTTGATTGTGAATGGAAAATTGAAATAAACGCAGGCGCGTTCTTTCTGTGTTTTCACCATTAAGGTCAAGTGAGTCCACTAGTTTAAGAAAATCCTTAAGGTGTTGGTTTGGATCCTTCTACCGAAGTCCATGAAATGAGCAGTGTACCTAATCGTTATAGTAGTAGTATATGTAAGACTCGGGGTTTGTGATCGTTCTCTAAGGGAATAGGTTGGGAAAGCTTGAACACGGTCTAATAGAATTCTACGAGGTTGAGGGAAGATTCTTTTTGTATTTTTATTTTATAGAAAGAAGGTAAAATCATTGGCTTAAGAGGTTGGTTGGTTTGTTTTAGCTAATTAAACTAAATATAATCGAAACTACTGGTGATAACTTTATGATAAACAAATGTATTTACCTAATCATGCACTACTCCTTAGATTTCTTCTCCTAGATATGTTGCCTTGTCACACTTATGATGATCTGTGTAGATATTTCCTAAGTCATGAATGAATTACACGAAAACACCGTCTACGTAATACGCTCTTAGAGCAACGCACAAGTAAGGTAGTATGAAGACTATTACAAGGCCCCTATGAACATATTAAATGCTTGTGAAATATCCTTAGAGGGATTAACCAGAATCAGGGTAAGGTAGTATGAAAACTGTTACCACTAGTATCCTTTCTACACACTCGCATTTCTCTAGACATATCGACAGTGATATAGACAAAAGCTGGTTTTCTAAAGCCTAACGTGCGCATCCATTACAAGAAGCAACATCAAAAGGATCTAGAACCTAAGTTTCATGCAATCATAAGTAAATACAAAGGAGGGTTTAGCCTAGCATGTTATAAAGAAAGCAAGAACGTAAATCAATCATGTAACACCTAGACATATTAAATGATTAATGATAAACACTCTTACTTGATTAAAACATAGATCAAAGGTAGTTACAATAGGGTTTTGAGGCCCTAAAAATGACCTTTAAAGCTGCTATAATCACTAGGGTTCGTTTCCCAAAGGTTATGAAAAGTTACATATTTAAAACCCTAAAAACAAGTTTGTATATATAGAAAATCATGCGTGACGGCGTCACAAAGATCCAGATGCCGTTGTGCCGTCATTGACTTCTAGGGTTTCTTCACCCATACAAGTTGTGACTCCATCGTGAGAATCCTGATGCCATCACCTTGAATCTTCTGACGCCGTTGCAAGGAGTTGCGACGCCGTCTCCAGCCACTGTTTGGATTTTCTTCAAGATAGTTGGTGTAGGTCTGTAATTTTGTTTGTTTCTTCTCCAAATGACCCCAAGTCACGTGTATTTCCTCCAAATGCCATCTAAGTGCTAAAAAACTGAAAAAAAATGATTAAGCACATAATCTGGGCATATTTACATGATTTAGAGGGTTAAATAACCCCGAAATAGTGTATAAAATGACACCTCATCACCTATCAAAATAAAGAATATGGAGGAACCAATCAAGCTTCACCAAGAGAAGGAAATGGAATTTGACTGATGGAGAAGCAAAGTTTTCAATAAAGAGCACCCCGCGTCCATGAAAGAGGAGTATGAGCTTGCGAATGAAGGAGAAGTCACGTAGAACGTGTGACTTCGAGTCTAGCTACAAGACTCATAAAAAAACGCTTTTTGGGAGACAACCTAATATTTACTTTCCCTCATTTAGGAGTGTCTTGTATGTTTTTCTCTTTATGATTTATTCGTGATTTATTCGTATGTGTTTGAATTATTTGTAATCATGCTTTGTATTGTTTTTAACCTCGTCTTATATGCAAACAAAGGTATTTTGCATGAAATAAGTGTAGGGGAATTCATCCGGTTATTTAGAATCAAATTCAACCATATGAAATAATTGTTTAGATTAATTCGCGTTAGTTTCGAGTCATATAATTGTAATGATTAATTTCCAGGTTTTATGTAGTATTTTCTACAGGAAACAACTAATAAGATTGCGTGCAGGAATTTTTCTTGAAAAACGAATGAGAAGTTTTCACAGTGTGTGGAGACGGCGTCTGAAAACAATGTGACCCCGTCTGGATTATAAAGCCACGGCGTCAGGATTTATCCTGACGGCGTCAGACTCCCAGACTTGTAAAAAAATTGAACTTTTTCTAATATTTTCAAAAAATAACTTTGCACAATCTCTAAAATTTGTATTTTTCTTATAAACCTGCAAAAACCTATAATTATATCATCACTTTCATCCTATCTTTACTGCTTTTGTAGAGTCAACCCTAAAAATTATGTTGTATATATCATATCCCGCCGATTTTACGCTTGGTGTAGTTGTCTTTGTCCTTGATTTACTAGTTATATTTGATGAGAATAAGCTTGGAAATTCTTAGGAAGTTTTCAGCTGACGATTCTTGGAGGACGATTTAACCAGTTATCGCATGTTTCTTCTCCATTGTTGAGCAAACTAGGGGAGTACTAGTTTCTTTTACTTGTTTTCTTTTCCCTTTATTCGTTTTACGGGTACTTCTTAAGAACATTGGGGACAATGTTTAACTTAAGTGTAGGGGGGAATAAGCCTTAGAAACTATTTCTTCAATTGTCATTTGCTTTATCCTTAAAATAATGGGTAATGTATCGAAACATAACATAAAAAGGTAATTTTTACCAAAATTTAAAATTTTTTATGCCATACCAACAAAAACAGAGTATTATTAGCGTCTAATGGATATGAATTTATATGACTAGCACAAATACCCTCAGAATTCCACCCCAAAAATGTGAGGTTCGCCTTTAGATCTTTAGGAATTCGGGTATCCATTTTTTATACCCAAGATAATTTTACCTTTAACTTGTTCGAGTTAAGGATCGAGCAGTCATATGTGTCTATTCTGTCATTATGGATGTATACATATGGTCTTTGTCACCTTTTTAAGAACATTGGTATCGGTTTATCTTAGGAATACGAAAAGTATCCGCCACTTCCAATATAACTAGTCGTAGCTCGTAGATTAATCATATGTAATGTTAGTAAGCTAACCAAGCCAAAGACACATGGAAAACCTATAACTAAGCCCATGGCCAGTCATAGCTAGAGTATTTATACCCTCTCCACACATGGAGAGGGTGTTGGTTGTTCATTTCTCACACACACTTAATCTAATATTCTCTTCTTTATTTTCTCTCTCTAAGTGTTCATCCAATCACATTATTCTCTCTCTAAAACCCTAAACGAATCCATCATCCATATGTGTTAAGATATTTTACAATTGGTATCAAGAGCCATGGGGTGTTTGTGAAGGTTTTTTGTGCGTTTCTTCTATTCGTTGTACTCGTGTTTCTTGGTTCGAATCCTATCAAGAGGTTTTCACCTTTTGAGGGTTTAAAAACCATAAAGCTTTAAACTTTCTTCATTATTTATCTTAGTTTAGGCTAGAATTACAAGAAAATCTTTGTAAAACCATCAAAAACTTCATCTTTTTGAGTCTTTTTGGTTAGAAAAAGGGTTTTGTACCAAGAATCTTGATTTTAAATATTTCGTGTCAAAAACGTTAAAATTTGTGTTTTTAAGGTTCTAATAGTCTTAGATAGGTAAGAAGTACAAGAAAAATCGAGTAAAAACGTCAAAAAGTGAGTCTTTTTAAGATTTTTGGTTTTTAAGTTTCGAAGTGTATTGGGCGAATTTTACATGAAGGCGGGTTATACGCGTGTTTCTCTTTAAGCGAAGTATACGGAATTTCATAGGCGAGTTATACGTGTTTTTCTTCAGGCGAATTATATGTAGCTCCATAGGCGATTTATATGTTCTTTTCCTAAGTCGATTTATACGTGTTGTTACTCAGGCGATTTATACGTGTTTATTTCCAAGGGAAATTTATACGTGTTTATTTCCAAGGGCGATTTATACGTGCTTATTTCCAAGGGCGATTTATACATTGCTCTTTAGGCGATTTATACATCATTTGCTTGGGTGATTTATATGCTTTACTTGGGAGAACTGTACACTTTCATTAGGTGAATTATACGGTTGTTCTTTGATTTGTAAAATCCCGTAAAAACTTGATTTCCTGGTTTTATCAAGAATTGTAAAATCCTATGTATTCCAAAGACTCAAATTCATTAATCAAACCTCACTTTAACACAACAACCTCCAATCACTGTACGGTCATCTTTTAGCTTATCACATTAAAATGCATTTAATTATTCCACTTGGACAAAAGAATACTCTTGCTGAGTACATGATACTCTCTGGTGCTGACAATCATCCACCTATGTAGGACAAGGACCTGTATAATTCTTGGAAAATTAGAATAGAATTATTCATGCAAAACAGAGAGACGGAAGAATGATACTTGAATCAGTTGAAAATTGTCCACCCATTTGGCCTACTGTTGAAGAGAATGGGGTGACCAGAACAAAGAAATATGTTGAATTATCTGCTGCTGAAAAAATTCAAGCTGATTGTGATATGAAGGCAACCAATATCATTCTTCAAGGTCTACCAGCTGATATATATTCACTTGTGAATCATCACAGAGTTTCTAAGGATTTATAGGAGAGAGTTTAATTACTGATGCAAGGTACCTTTTTGACTAAGCAGGAAAAAGAATGTAAATTGTATGATGCATTTGATAAATTTACTCACATCAAGGGGGAATCACTTCATAAGTATTACTTGAGATTCACTCAGCTGATTAATGACATAAACATCTACAACATGAAAATAGATCAATTTTAAGTTAAATACCAAGTTCTTAAATAGTCTTCCACCTGAATGGAGTAAGTTTGTGACTGATGTCAAGCTTGTAAAAGATTTGCATACTACCAACTTTGATCAGCTTCATGCATATCTTGAACAACACGAACTCCATGCAAATGAAGTCCATCTTCTACGTGAACGCAATCAAGATCCACTTGCATTTGTTGCAAATTAGCAGATGACACCACCTCACTTTAACACTTATTAGTCTTCATACAACAATCCTCAGCTTCAACAACAGTTTTCACCATCTTAATATGGATCAATTCATCCCACTCAACATTACTCATCTTCTTATCCATCATAGCCTCCATTTAATCAGTTATCCATTCCACCATCATATCCATATCAGTCTTAAATGAATCATCAAACCTCATCTGTTCCATAAATTGCTTATCAATCACCTCAAGTTTCTACCCAACTGATAACTGAGTCACCTCTTGTAGACTCAGGTTTTGCTATTCTAGTATTCTCTCCAGGAGATGATCCAATTGCTTGTCTTAACAAGGCAATGGCTTTTCTAACACTTGTAGCTTCCTTAAGGTTCCCCTCAACCAATAATCAACTTAAAACTTCTTCAAATCTAAGAAACCAAGCCACTATTTAAGATGGCAGGGTCACAGTACAACAAGTTCAGGGGAGACAAGGGCAACATTATTCTAGTATTGGTTATAAGAGTAATGCTACTAGTTCTGGGGGAAACAATACAAGTGGACAAGCAAAGGTTGTTAAATGCTACAACTGTCAAGCTGAAGGACATATGGCTAGGCAATGTACTCAGCCTAAGCGACCAAGGAATGCAGCATGGTATAAGGAAAAAGCAATGTTAGCTGAAGCTTAAAAAGCTAGACAAATTTTGGATGAAGAGCAACTCGCATTTCTTGCAGATCCAGGGGTTCCAGACGGTCAAGCTGTTTAGACAATCATTCCAAACAATGCTGCTTTTCAGACTGAGGATCTTGATACTTATGATTCTGACTATGATGATATCTCAAATGCAAAAGCAGTTCTCATGGCCAACATTTCCAACTATGGTTCTGACGCTATCTCAGAGGTACCTCATTCTAAAACCTATCTTAATGATATGGAAAATCAAAGTTTGCATGCAATGCAGGATTTTGAACAAGCACAAGTTGTAGATTTTATAGATAATAAGATACATAGTGATAGCAATATCATTCCGTACTCTTAATATTTGCAAGAAACACAACAGACAAATATTCAAGACACTAATTTGCAGGCATAACAAGATTCGATGATCTTATTTTTTTAGAACAAATGTTGGAACAAATGATTAATCATGTAAATAATTGGGAAAAGGCTAATAAGGAACAAAATAATGAATTAGTAACCGCTGAGCTAGAGAGATATAAAGAACGAATCAAAACTTTTGAACAACGTCTTAATATTGATTTAAGCAGTCATGAAAAAATGATTGATTCTTAAATAGATGATATGATTAAAGAGAAGCTTACACTAAAAGAACAAGTTGACTCACTTGAGCAAAATCTTTCTAAACAAATCAAAGAAAAGGAATGTTTATTACAAACATTCATGGTTTTCAAAAATGAATCCAAAGAAAAGGAAAATAAATATATGGAAATTGAAATTGATTTAGAAAAGAAGATAAAGGAACTTGATAACATTATTTTTAAAGTGGGTCAATCTGCTTAAACAGTACACATGTTAACTAAGCTACAAGTTTTCTATGATAATATTCACAAACAAGCTCTAGGTTATCAAAATCCGTTTTATCTCAAGAAAGCTCAGCGAATTAAACCAACCTTGTATGATGGTATTGTTATTACTGCTAAACATGTTGCTATGCCTATGATTGATGATGAGGAAACATTATTTTTAAAGAAGAGAGTCGATCAAAAATGTCTGAAAAAGAAAAGGATCCAAAGGCCATTAAACAAAACATTTCTCATAAACCTATTAATTATGAAAAATTAAATAGATTAACTGATGATTTTGGGAAACGTTTTACTCTACAACAAGAATTGTTGGCTGAACAAGCTTTCTAGTTGCGTATGTCCAATCCTACCAGTAAACCTTCTGATGCATCACCTATCAATATAGAAGCTCCTAAGGAACTTCCTAAGGTAAGCTTGGTGAATGAAAGCCTTAAAAAGCTTAAATTTCACCTTGCCAGGTTTGACAACGTGGTGAAGATAAGGACTACACCTGATGCTCATACAGAAGGTGAATGGGGGTTTGAACATACTAAAGCTGTTTTTAACAATGAAATTATTCCATTTCTAAAATCTTTAAAAGACATCTTCAATGTGTTTGATAAAGATCTTCTAAATGAAATAATGGAAGTACAGACAGTTTTTGACCAAATGGACGTTGTTGTTCAACAGTCTTTAGTTGACAAACAATGTTTGGAAATTGCTAAGAAAGAATTACTTTTGGAAAATGATCGACTCTTCAACAAATCATGTCTCAAGATGTTTCTTTTTAACTGTGATGATTCTATACATTTTATGGTGAATGTGTGAATCTGGAAAGAAAGAAGAAAATGAATCTTTGATTAAGTGTTTCAATCTGATGCTGATCTTTAGAAATAATAAAATGCTCATAAATGATATTTTGAAAGTAACTCACAACTTAAAAAACATTGTATTTCTCTGAATTCTCAATAACAACTTTAAATAAAAATTTTTCAAAAGGATGAATCCTTGTAATATCAAATGCTCTTGAATTCTAGAATTTTTTGAAAATAATGATTTGAAAGCTCAGCTACAAGACAAAGACACTACCATTTATAAGTTGAAGGATATTATAAAATAAATGAGAGAAAAGTCCAAGGAAGAGAATGTCAATTATGATTATGGTGAAATTGAGACCAAAAATGTAGAACTGGAGAATAGTGTGGCAAAAATGATTTCGGAAAACGAGCGTCTTTGTAATGAAATTAATCATGTGAAACAGGTTTTTAAAGAGCAGTTTGACTCAATCAAAAAGACACGTGTTCGTACTAAAGAACAAAGTGACTCTTTAATTGATAAACTAAACTTAAAATCTGCTGAAAATGAGGATTTAAAAGCTCAAATTCAAGATAAGGTTTTTGTGATAACATCATTGAAAAATGATTTACGAAAATTAAAAGGAAAAGAAATTGTTGATATTGCTGCACAAACACCATCTGCCTACACTATTGTTCCAGGCATGTTCAAGCTAGACTTAGAACCTTTGGCTCCTAGGTTATTGCAAAATAGGGAAGCTCACATAAATTACCTTAAGTACACTCAGGAACAAGCTGATATTCTTCAGGGAATAGTCGAACAAGCTAAAGCAAAACAACCTTTAGATAAAGAGTTAGACTTTGCCTGTAAGCATGCCCAACGAATTCAGGAGTTACTTGTATATGTTCGAGATACATGCCCTAATGCGATTAAACTTAATGAGAAAAAGGTTGTTGTCACACCCAAAAACAAGGTCAAGAAAGTTAGGTTTGTTGAACCTCTCACATCCTCAAGCAACATTAAACAGGTAGAGTCATCTACAACATCAGATTCTAACACACCTGTGTTGTCTCCTACAGGATTGAAGTGTTCTACTAGTAATTGCGGATCAAAGCCCATAGGCAATAAAAAGAATGAAAAGATCTTACGAACACCAAGTAGAACATGAAGAATAAAGTATAAGCCCAACCTATGGAATGCTAAATAAAAAGAATAGTGTCTGTTGAATCTAATTCGTGATGTTGATGTTAAGCATTCACTATTAAATGTAATTTGAACCTATTTGTGCTACTTGTAAGAAATCTATGTTTGATGATGTTCATGAAATGCGTCTTTTTGATTTTGTGGAAAATGTAAATAGCCATGCTAAATCTGCTAAGAAACATAAAAAACAAAATATTTGGAAACCTACGAGTCATGTATTCACTGAAGTATGACTTAAGTGGAAACCAACAGGCAGAGCTTTCACTATAGTTGGCAACTCGTGCCCTTTAACTAGGATCACTTCAGCTAATGTAGTGCCTCCTAAGAAAAGCACTTCCCATTCAGTTGAAACACAAAAACCAGAGCTTAAAGTCTACAGCAGGAAACCCAAAAATGTTAAAAATGTAGGTTTGAGTAAAAAGGCTAAGATTGTAGAATCTAAGAATGCTAACCACTTAGAACCCAATCATACATAGGAATCTAATGCTACAGATATTCCATCTTCTTCTTCTCTTGTCATGACAGGTTGTCCAGATTGTTCTCTGGTATCTAGACTCTAGATATTCGAAGCATATAACAGGGAATCACTCTCAGCTCATGAACTTTGTTAGTAAATTTCTGGGTACAGTTAGATTCAGGAACGACCATATTACAAGAATTATGGGGTATGGTGACTATCAGCTAGGAAATGTTACTATCTCAAGAGTATACTACATCGAGAGGCTTGGACATAACATGTTTTCTGTTGGTTAATTTTGTGACGAGGACCTTGAAGTCGCATTTTGGAAAAACACTTGCTTTATTCATAATTTAGAAGGTGTTGATCTACTTTCTGGATCCCGTGACACAAATTTGTACACAATTTCTCTTAATGACATGCTTAAAACATCTCTGATCTGTCTTCTATCCAAAGCGTCAAAGACTAAGAGCTGGTTAATGGCACCATCGGTTATCTCATCTCAACTTCGTTACTCTTAACAAGCTAGCTAAAAATTTACAATGCACGAGGTATTCTAAGACTTAAATTTCAAAAAGATCATATGTGTTCAGCATGTGCATTAGGAAAAAGCAAGAAATCCTCCCATCAACCAAAAGCTGAAGACACTAACCAAGAGAAGCTATATCTTTTGCATATGGATTTGTGTGGCTCATACGTGTGGCAAGTATTAACGGGAAAAGGTAGAACCTTAGTTATTGTGGTGGGTGTGGGGTTAATTTTCTTCGCGTGAGATGGGGGTGTCTTTTTTTTTCCCCCTTTTCCTCTGTGTGGTGTCTTGTTTGTTTCCTTCGTTTCTCTTTTTTTCTCTATATATTCCATGGTTTGTGTTTTTCCCCTTCCCCCCTTTTTGCTTCTCCTTTGTGTTTCTTTTTCCTTTCCCCTTTGTTTTCTTCCCCACTTACTCAGTTCCTCTTTTCCTTTCCTCTCTCTTCCATTGGTGATTGTGCGGTTATTATTTTCTTTTTTTTTTTCCCCGTCCTTTCTTTTTTTTTTTTACTACCCCCTTTCCATTTTTTTTATCTTATACTTTCCCTTTTCCTCTTTCTGGAGTGTTGGGTTTCCTTTCCCTCTACACTCTATCTCCTATCTCTACAACTTTCCTCCCCCTTTTTCCCCTTTCCCCTTTATTCACTTTTTTTTGTCCCCCCTTTTTCTATCTTTTTTTTTTTTTTTTCTTTCCTTCGGACGATTACTCAAGATTTACTTGGGTCAGATTTTTGAGGACAAAAAATAAAGCTCCAGAGGCCATCATCAAATGCATTAAAAATATTCAAGTTCGTTTGAATGCCACCGTCCATAATGTTTGAACAGATAATGGAACCGAAATTGTCAATCAAACACTTAGTGAATTTTATGAAAATGTTGGCATCTCGCATCAAACATCTGTTGCTCGCACTCCTCAGCAGAACGACATTGTCAAAAGGCGAAACCGAACTCTTGTAGAAGCTGCACGTACAATGTTAATATTTTCTAAAGCTCCATTATTTTTATGGGCTGAAGCAATAAATACAGTCTGTTACACCAAAAACCGTTCATTAATCCGCCTTCAATACAACAAAACTCCATATGAGCTTATGAAAGATAAGAAACCGGATTTATCATTCTTTCATGTCTTTGATGCACTCTGTTACCCTACCAATGACAATGACGACATGGGTAAATTAGATGCAAAAGTTGACATTGGTATTTTCGTTGCTTACGCCCCCGTAAAGAAAGCGTTCAGAATCTACAGCAAAAGAACTCGGAAAATTATTGAAACAATTCATGTGACTTTTGATGAGCTGACAGCAATGGCTTCTGAATAATTCAGTTCAACACCCAGGCATCATTCTATGACTCTTGCAACATCCAGTTCAGGACTCGTTCCAAACATTCTTTCTCAACACCCTTGTATTCCACCAAAAAGAGATAATTGAGATCACTTGTTTCAACCTATGTTCGATGAATACTTCAATTCTCCATCAATTGATGTTTCTCCAGTTCCAGTCGTTGCTGCACTAAGAGCTGTGGTTTTAGCTGATTCTCCTGTGTCAACTCCATTAACCAGGATGCTCTATCAACAAGTATTCCGTCAACACAAGAACAAGAACATTCTCCAAACATTTCTTAAGGTTTTGAAGAATTGTGAAAACCTATAGATCGTTGGATCATTTAAGCTCAGGTTATTATACCTTTATCTAGGATAATATCAATGTTCATAAGTTATAAAAATAAAGCGGAATAAGAACAAATATATTCAACAAGATGTTCTTCATTAATAACCAAATGTTCTTCATAGCCCTAATTCTAGATGATCAATTCTAGAACGGTTACTCTAACTAATAACAGGAATAATTGATTCTTAAGGCTAAAACAAACAAACCCTAGGCTTCCACTTAGAGGACTTGACGCCTAGACATACACACACACTCTTTTCCTGGTGTTTACATCTTGACACACTTAAAAAAACTATATCTAGGGATCTCTTTATATAGTAGAGTCCATCTAGATTTACAAGGGACCATTCAAAGAGTATTTGCATGTGTAGTTCAACCCACCAAGAGATGAGTCTATGTCATGTTTGACAACAAAGGGGATCACATACCATTGGAACGGTGTGTACCAGCTAAAATTGTTAGTATGTGTTGATGGTGAGGGAGGTTGGTTTCCTACACCTGAATATGAGTCATGGTTATATGGTTCAAGTGGAGAGTTTACAATTTTTTTGTTGAGTAAATGGATACACATTAACTAAGGTTGATGCTTGTCAACACTTTCAGAAAGATTTAGAGAGTCAATAAAAAGAAGCCTAAAAAAGAAGAGCTACTGATGGGTTGTGAAGCATTCCTGATACTTACATTGTTCATAATCTTAGTTTGGACAAAGTTTATTACCGACCAACAAAGGTTAGTACCCCGCTGGGCAAAGTTTGTACCGCAAAAGAGTCCGTAGGAGAAAAATACCGCCAAGGGTAAAAGTGTAACTGGAACTTTTCTTAAAAATAGTCTTGCAAAACCTATAAGAATCCATCTCAATCGCACACTTACTCAAGCAAATTTCTCTAACTCACATTCTTCATTACAAGCCCTAATCTCTCTTACCGACGATCTCACTCTTCTAAGCAACATGGCTGCTCTTGATCCTTCCTAAAGCACAACATGAATCGGCATACATTGGAAAAGACTTGAAGGGAATGTAAGTTTTCATGAAGTTAATTGATATTCTTCGGAGAAGTTATATTTTTCATGCGCTCACTGTAATCCCCTGTTGATTCGACACATTAAGTTTGAACATTTTGGAGCTACTGCTAAGCTCCAAAACAGATCATACAATGTAAGGTACATAACTGCCAAAGTAGCTGGCAAGGTTGTGTCTATCTCTGAGGCATCTATCCGAACTGATCTTATTTTTGATGATGCTGATGGGATAGACCCATTACTAAATCAAGCTATCTTTAATGCTATTTAGCTAATGGGATATGAAGGGGATTTAAGTGTGTTAACTTTTAATAAGGCATTCTTTTCACCCCAATGAAGGTTTCTATTTCACACAATTAATCATTATTTAAGTTCCAAAAGTACCTCTTGGGATCAAGTTCCTACAAATATTGCCACAGCTGTAATTTGTTTAACGAACTACACCAAAAATATAATTTTTTCCTAAACTAAATTTATTGATGGAATGCTTAGACTCTAGAGGCTAAAAAGAAGCTTGTATATGTATCCTCGTTTTTATAATTATCTATATTTAAGATAGACAATTAGCTAATATAGCTGTACCTTTAGATCACTTTCCTGTAAATAGTTTAACTAGTAAAGTTTTTTCTTTTATGATTAAGAAGGGCAAACATTTCTCAGGCAAAATTACACCTTTGTTTGATAATATGTTGGTCCAACCAACTCAGGTTGAGGGTGCTTCCTCAGAAAGACTATCTGATGAACAACTATCACCCTCTCCTACTCCCACTGGTGTAATCCTAAATGAGTCACTGCCTGACTCATCCTCTGCTCAACCAAGTGATGTACCTTTTGAGCATCACCCTGACACTTCCCCAAGTCCTTTACCCAAACCTTCACCCACTCCTATTATTCCTGATTCAATCCCAGAACCTTCTCCTCGTGAGAATCTTGGGGAGATCATTCATCCACTGATGCATCCATATTCAGGGAAGTGAGGCTGACATGAATCTCCAAAATGTCTATGAATCTTTGTAATCTCTTTTGTGTCAACAGGTTTCAGATCAAGCCAAGGAAATTAAACACTTGAAGGCTAAAATCAAAAAGCTCAAAAAGAAAGCTAAACCTATCATCAAACATTATCAAGAATATCTGAAGATAACCTCATTGCAACAAAGATTCCCAAAGAAGAGCTTCTCCAAGAAACAAGGATTGGCACAAAAAGAATGTAACCAAACAAGGAGGAAGAAAGCCAAAAGGATAACATCAGTTCAAGAAAGGAGATCCTATGTTATGAAGTATTGGCTTGAAGATAAAAATGATCACATGGAAATAGAAAATCCTCAAACTGAAGGGAGGACAAGAGATATGATGGAAGAAGAAAAGGAATTTGATGAAGAAAGACTTAGTACTGAAGTTGAAGTTAGTATTGTCAAGGAAGGAGTTAGTACCGACTTTGAAAAAGTTAGTACTGACAGACCAAAAGTTAGTACCGACTTTGAAAAAGTTAGTACTGATAGACCAAAAGTTAGTACCGACGAATCAAAAGTCAGTACTGATGATCAAGTTGAAGGTACTGAATCCAAAGTTAGTACTGATGACCAAATGGAAGGTACTAAAGATGAAACTAAGGAAGAAAATGCTTCTAAAGCCTCTCAAACATCCACTCAAACACCTACTTCTATGACATTTGGTGATGATGAAACAATTGCTACACTTCTCATCAACATGAGTAAAGCCAAAGCTGCTTCTAAAGAAAAAGAGAAAGGTGTAGAGTTGAAGGATGTTGAAGAAATTGATAGACCTAAGCCTACTTCTACAAGATCACTTCTCACATTGAAGCCTCTTCCAAAGATTGATCCTAAAGACAAAGGGAAGAAGAAGATTGAAGAGGAGGAAGAATCTGAAAGTGAAGATGATGATATTCCTCAAGTTGTGAAGAAATTCAAACAGCTTGAGAGTGATGAAGTATTGGCTAGGAAAATTCAAGAAGACTGGGAAGCAGAAGAAGAAAGAAACAAGATTGCTGAAGAAACAGCAACAAATGAAGCTCTCATTAAAGACTTTGATGATATTCAAGCGAGAATTGAGGCAGACAGAATTCTTGCTGAAAAGCTTCAAGAGCAAGAAAGAGAGCAGTTCTCTATAGAAGAAAGAGCAAAGTTCCTTCATGATACAATTGCTGCTCAGAGAAAATTCCTTGCTAGTCAAAGATCAGAGGCAATAAGAAACAGACCTCCAACCAAGAATCAATTAAGAAATCAGATGATGACCTTCTTAAAGCATGTGGGGAACTTCAAACATTCTGAGTTGAAGAGTAAGAAGTTTGAAGACATACAAGCAATG
This sequence comes from Tanacetum coccineum, assembly GCA_026074375.1. Taxonomy (NCBI): domain Eukaryota; kingdom Viridiplantae; phylum Streptophyta; class Magnoliopsida; order Asterales; family Asteraceae; genus Tanacetum; species Tanacetum coccineum. The sequence goes on from BQNB010044133.1 coordinate 36,476, forward strand.
TATGAGAAGATAAAAAGGTCAGATGAAGATTTCATTGCTATTGGGTCTGTTGAAGATGATAGACTGATCAACAAACTGAATAAGAAAGATTCCTCCAAAGGAGAAGAGATCAAGCAGGAATCTAAAGTTGAAGTCAAGGAAGAGGATAAAGGAGAAGAGAACACAAGAAAAAGAAAGCACAGTACAAGGAAAAAGATGAAGTCAAGAAAAAGAAGATTCAAACAAGATACTTCTCAAGATGACCCATCTGACACTGAGAAAGAGAATGAAGAGCTGAGATTGTGCTTGACAATAGCTCCAGATGAGGACAAGGAAGTAGACTATGAAATTCTTGACAAGAAGTATCCAATCATTGACTGGAAGACTGAGAATCTTGGCACCAAACCACAGTTTGATGAATCTAAAAGATCAGAAGAGATTAATATGAATGTGGTAACAAGAAGTAATGGTCAAAAGAGATTCTTCAGCACATTGATAGGAGTTGCTTTCATTGTTTTGACAGAGAAGACTTAAAGCCATATATAAACTTGTTGATGGACAATATATCAAAGATAGGATACCTGAAGTTTGATAAATGATCTTTGGGGATCATTTGATAAAGTGATGTTCAAATCCAATGAACAAGATGAGTTTTGGAACTCACAGCAGAATGAAAGTATCAGTTTAAGCCTGCACATTTCCACAGGGGGTACACACTTTGAATGACTGATGAAGGATTAGTCCGTACATATGCTAATTGAGAAGAAGAATCCATTGAAAAAGGAAATAGTGGAGCAAATGCTAAGCTAAAATGTGGGTCTAAAGAAGAAATTACATGGCAAATTGGAATTGCTAAGATTTATCAAAAAGGTACTTGCTGATATTAGAATCAAAAGATGAAAGACTGATGTAAGTAGAAAGGAATTGAGTGATGGCTAACCACCACACAATAAAGGTTTAATCAATTCCCCATGCTTAACAGGCATAAGAATTGGCTAGTCCACAAGCAAACGCTTGAGGTAAAGACCTTCTCAAATCCGTTTTATGGTTTACAATTTACCAAAAATTATAGGTTTTCAACTCACCTTGCTTCCTTAGGATAAATAAAATAAATATATTTTTATAACACTTTTGGACAGAATGTTTAAATAACTTTCATAAGTCCATTTTTGACCTTGTTTTTATGTTTTACCACTTTATACTTTTTACCACAAGTCTTATGCTTTATATATATGTCATGTGTCATATATATGTTAAGTCCATAGGTCCATCAAAGTCCTCATGTGTCCAAGTTTTATAAGTCTTTCATATTACTTATAAAACATAACTTTCTTATTTACCATAAATCACTAGTTTTACATATGACTATTTTTATATAATAACCATTAGTATACAAGTCTTCTCATCTTGTTATAACCTTATTTTAATGATCATATAACATTAATATAAGTCCATAATTAACCTTAACATGTCATTTGTATTTCTTTCACTTGAAACATATTAAGAAACTATTATAAACCCTAATTTATACTTAATCATTTTTACACCAAATTAACATGGTACATTCTTTTCTCATCCTTTTTAACATGATATAAGTAATACCACAACATATATAAAAGTGTACAAAATGATGACAACAAGTAAAAACTCCTTTTTACATGATCAAAATCCTAAATGGTGATTCAAGCTACAATAGAACTAACATATGCATATAATGATAAATGAAAGATCATAAAGAGTTCTAGATGACCTTATGGTGAATGAAGATGATGACCAATAAAATCTAAACCCTTGTTTAGATTAAAATCCAATGCTTGCAACAAAGAAAACCCTAGTTTTCTTAATAAAACCCTAGCCTTTCTTTTCTTGATTAATACTTGAAAATGGTTAGCCAATACTTGGAAACATCTTAGAATGACTTAGATATGATGTGTATGGGTTGTATAAAATTTGGTATGGATTTGTTACAAAGGGTTGTTTGAGCCGTGGCCTAGTAGAGAGCCAAAAGGAGTGTTTTTGTTTGATTTTTGGTTAAGTCTTGCTATCTATGTGTTACTTGCATCTTATAAGAGTTATATGGTTAAAAGTTTGCAATAGTTGGTCCAAGACACAATGAGGGTTTTAAGGGTCTTGGTTCTTGGTCAAAGAAACATGGTAAGGTTATGTTTAATGCATATGTGATGTACATTGACCAAGTGGTAAGATTTTTCTTATATAACCTTGTATAAATTGCACTAATTTTGGCATATATATGTTATATATGATATATTTTTGTAACTTTTTATGTATTGGGTATAAATGTGGGTATTTGTTGAAGCGTAGAAAAGTTTTGGCGGTTCCGGGTATGCCTAAACGTATTTTATTGCGAAACGTATTTAATTTACGTAACCAATAAAAATAAAATGAACAAGGATCATAATTATTCTCAAAATAATTATTAAATACTTGATTGATGTAAACGCTTAATTGTTTGATGCCCGTTTACATTGAACGCTACTTAACATTTACGATTTAAGGCAAACGCGTACAATACAAAAGGTACATTGTGGATTTATTGACGTCGTCAATGACTTAAAAACACAGGGTGTTATACAATCGTCCACCAATGTTGGACAAGGACTTGCATGATTCTTGGAAAAGTAAAATGTAACTTTACATGCAAAATAGAGAGCACGGAAGAATGATTCTAGAATTAGTTGAAAATGGTCCACTTATTTAGCCTACTATTGAAGAGAATGGGGTGACCAGAACAAAGAAATATGCTAAAATATCTGCTGCTGAGAAAATTCAAGCTGATTATAATATGAAGGCAACCAATATCATTCTTCAAGGTTTACCAACTGATATCTATTCACTTGTGAATCATCATAGAGTTGCCAAGGATTTATGGGAGAGAGTTCAATTACTAATGCAAGGTACATCTTTGACTAAGCAGGAAAGAGAGTGTAAACTATATGATATATTTGATAAGTTTACTCACATCAAAAGGGAATCACTTCATAAGTATTACTTGAGATTTACTCAGCTGATTAATGACATGAACATTTAGAACATGAAAATGGAGCAATTTCAAGTTAATACTAAGTTTTTAAATAGTCTTCCAACTAAATGGAGTAAGTTTGTGACTGATGTCAAACTTGTAAAAGATTTGCATACTACCAACTTTGATCAGCTTCATGTCTTGCTGCTTTGCGCATTCACTATGCCAAGGGTATAAATATCCCATTGATTTTTACTGTTTCCTTTTTCTTCTTCTTCACTAGTTACCAACATTGTTAAAACTTTTGAGCTTTGTCAACCAGTTTCTACGTTTTCTACTGCTTCATCTTTCTTTAGGCCACTAGGTTAGGTCTTCTTTCTTTCCTTATACATCATGATGAGTACCATTCGTGATATTAAATATAAGTTAACTCAAAAAGCGTTAGATGCATTATACACTAAATATCATATACTTGCTTGTGTTCATCCCACGTTACCTGGCCTAGAAAAAATATTTTACAAAGCCCTGATGGCCAAGTTGGTGTCTACACATGGTTTTTTATTTTGCCAACTATCGGATCCCTTTGTCTCAGTTTCTTATGGATGTTCTTGGCCATTTTCGTATTCATCTTTCTCAATTATCCGTGTTTGGGGCGTCCAAAGTTTATCACTTTGAGATCTTATGTCGCGTCCATGGCTTCTAACCTTCTGTTAACTGCTTCCGTATGTTTTATACTAGTTCCTACAATAAAGGTTGGATGTCGTTTGTCAAGCGTTTTGACGCGGCTCCTATTTGCCATAGCAAACCGTTAGATTCCGTTAAGAACTGGAACGACCATTTTTTCTAGGTTGACTCCACTGTCTTTCCACTTTCTGTGTCTTTGAAAAGCAAAATTTTATGTAAATACCCCCCTCCTAAGCTTTCTCAATACTATACAGAAGCGTGTGACTTCTTACGCACCCATACTACCCCATTCCAGAGATTTTCAGAACCATTCTTATGTTGGGTTGGTATAAGCCGCTATTATACGCTGGATGAGAACTGTTATCTGACGTTTTGGGATGGCAATGAGGGTGGGTAAAATTTTGCTTTGTATTTTGATCTATTGTGTTTGCTATTATTACTTGATGCTTTTTGTTAGTGATAGCATTTCAGCATCAAAAAATACAAAAAGAGAAGATTTTTATAAGAGAAGAATGGGTATGAGTGATTGTTAAATGATGAGAAAATGGTTACTTGCTTAAAGAGAAAAGGAGAAGAAACACCCTCTCCACACTTGGAGAGCGCTTTATATAGTTACAAGGGTGGATAAACCTTGTGGGCTTTGTCTTTGGGACGAACCTAAATGGAATGGGTTTTGGTATAGCCGTCTTTTCGTGGCCCACTTTGATGTTTTTAGGCAAGTTACGCGAAGTGGGGGGTAGGTGAATTGGAGGGGTGGTTTTTATTTTTTTCATTCTTATCTTTTTTTTCCTTTTTTCTTTTTTTTTTTCTCTTTTTTTTTTTTTATATATATATAAATTTTTTTTTTTTTTTTCTTTTTTTTTGTTCTTCTTTTTTTTATCTTTTTTTTTTTTTTTTTTCTTTTCTTTTTATTTTTATTTTTTTTTTTTTTTCTTTTTTCTCCTTTTTTTCCATTTTTTTTTTTTTTTCTTTTCTTTTTCTTGTTTTAGGGAAAAATAATGACCATCGCTTTCTAAAAACCACTGACTATACTAATCGCCCCCAAGGGGTGGTCATTCTATTGTCGATCAATTCTTGGGATGTCTTGCAGGCTCCTTGGAGCATTTTTTTCTTGGGAATTTCTTTTAAAGTTCCATATTTGCATCGCTTCGTGATATTGGTTCTTGATCTTATAACTGGATATTCTTTGACAAAAATACTGATATCGAGGTCTCTACCGTTTGGCTTGTTTTTGTCCATTGTCTATTAAGTTCTCTGAATATTTATACTTGAATCTTATTTTGGCCGCCTTGCGATCTTGTATCTCCACACTCATTGCCTTAGTTCTTGAAAGATGCTTACAATAATCCTTAACATTTCCTTTACCTGATAACTTGTTCCTCATCACGGTAGGAGTAGTACATTGATCCTCTTGTAAGTTATCTTTGTATTTTGTTCGCATCTGTCAAGAAATGTTCTTTTGAGGAGGTGCTTGTACATCAGAGATTGCGGAAGACTTTGACACATGTACTTGAGCTTTCATCATGTATTTATATTTGTCGATTGAGCATGATGTCTTGAATCTTGACTCGTCATGGACTAGAAGTTGCTACCGTCAGGAACAATACCTGCAAGAATATAGGTTAGAGATAAACATATTGACAAAAGTGTCTTGTCACATCGTCGAACTACGGTTTGCAATAACACGGTTCAACCGTTAATCAATATAAATATTGCCTGTGATCAGGTAAAATTCAAAAGAATCTCCTTGACAGGGTTTCGCAGTTGCGCTAGCCGTTCTCGTTATTGGAGCGTCTTAAAGCAGACAACACGATAAGTTTGAATCAGATAGTTACTATCTTTCTGATTAAGTCGTCAATTCATATATTGAACCAAAATCGATATCCAGTTGACACAAGCTTGATTCATTTAGAATCTCGCAAGTCACCTACCAAAAGCTTGTTTGATGTTGGCTCAAGAAGGATTTCCATCGTCACTATGAATACTAAAGAGTATCACTCTGATGTTCTGGAAATTATCACAAGGATAATGCGTAGGACTTATTGATACCAAATGTTGTATATTGATGTACCGACATTTTTTTTATGGACATTTGTGTTCCTAGTGAGATTTTTTATGGATCCGTTGGCTCTAGGACTCTATAAGGTGCACATTTGTTCATTTGGTAATCGAGGCTGGGGTGACTGCCACCTTTTCAATATCAACAATCTCGAAATGAGAAAGCCGATAGAAGCGTGTTGATCTCCATGAGAAATGAAACAGAAATCTTTTGAGAGATTCTGAGTGGCCAGGGAGGGTTGTGCATTGCATCACTGGGTCCATGATGACAATTTTCATTATCATAATCATCTTAGTGATTACCGATAGATTATGTATTGACCCAGTTTCTGCCTAGGGTTGTATGGAGGGCTTCTTTCTTTTCACCCTTTATCCTTATAATTCTTTTCACTTCTTTTATACCCCTTTAATGATTATCCGAGACTGCATGTCTAGTTACCTAGGTTGGGTTTGTTCCAGCACTAGCTCTATCTCAGTTCAGGCCACTAATCTCTTATTCTCAACTTTACTCCTTTTTTCCAATCATACCTAGGATTTCTACTCTATCTAATGGAGTGTTCTTGGGTAGATCCCTCTGGTTCTGTCTGGATCATAGAACGAACATACCTAACCATAATCTCCTTATAACTCCTTGAGAAACAGACAACAGTTGGTCGGTCTTTGGTATTGCCATGAAGATCTATAAAACCATTTGATAAAAATCAATCAATGTGTCAGAGAAATCATTTAAGATACATTGAGTGTTTCCAGAGTTACCAAAAAGCTCCCCCTATACATATGCACCATATTATGAAAGAGTTTTGCACATGCGAGGTTTGGGAACGCACTTATAGATTGAAAATCGTATCCATTATTAATCCGTATTGATCACATTTTAATCACTATTCTCCCCCTAAAAAATTACATATGTGGTTACAATTTTTGACAATTAGTGAATTAAAAACAAGTTAATGTCCAGAATTCACATTAGCCTAACTAAGTCTTGGGAGAACAGAAGTGCATGCTGAATGAACTAATTATTATACTCCCCCTCAATTATAGAATAGAGTGAAAACTTAGAGTGAGAGTGTGTTGAGCACATAATTTTGAAAGAACTTGAAATTTTTCTTTTTGAAAATATCTTGAAAAATTATGCTCAACAGAAAATGATTTCAGATGTATCTTATTAAGTATCATTTCCTCCGTGCTTCTCTTGAGCATTCAAAACTTTGAATGTTTGTATGACATTGCTCAAGACCGAGAAGATATAAACTTCCCGTTGTGTAGGATAAATGGACATTTTCTTTTCTTTGGAGACCGAGTCCTAAGCTGACATTTACTTAGAAGTCGTAGAGAAATAGTTGAAAAGACATGTTTTGAAAGCATTTGAAACTCTCGCTCGAACTTCATTTATTCAACCGTGTTAATATTAATCAACATTTCTAGGTGCGCAAATGTTATCGATTGTCGAGAGACATGTCGGAGAAGATTATTTTTGTATTTTTGAAATTTTTTGATTTTGTATTTTGCCTTTATAGGTTTTATAGTTTTATATTTTGTTTTTCTGGTAAAATATATACGAAGAATTATTGTGATTTTGCAAGACGATCTAGTTCCTGAGGAGATAAACTGCGCATACCAAGGCGACGAACCAAATAGTTGAATCGATCTACTAGAAGAGCTTTGGTGAAGAGGTCGGCCAATTGGTAATCCGTCTTGACTAAATACAGTTCAATCATACCCTTTTCCACGTGTTCCTTTATGAAATGGTAGCGGACAGGGATGTGTTTTATTCTCGAGTGTTGGACTGGGTTGCAGGATATGGCAATGGCTGATTTCGAATTACAATAGATTGGAATCTTATTGAAGTGAAAGCCATAATCTGTTAACTGTCTCTGCATCCAAATGACTTGGGCACAGCAAGCGGATAGAGACACATATTCTACTTCCGCGGTTGACAGCGCCGTACAATCTTGTTTCTTTGAGGACCAGCTAACCAGCTTTTTGCCTAAAAATTGATCTCCACCGGAAGTACTCTTGAAGCTGTCTTTACATCCCGCATAATCAGCATCTGAAAATCCAGTTAATTCAAAGCCAGAATCCTTCGTATACTAGAGACCCATATTAACGGTTCCCCGGAGATAACAAAATATCCTTTTAACCTCTTTGAGGTGTTTTTCGGTTGGCTTAGCCTGGTACCGAGCACATAAAGTAGCATGTACGATGTCCATTCTACTAGACGTAAGATACATTAGGGCACCAATCATGCTACGATATTTCGTTGCATCGACTGGAGACCCATTTTGATCTAGGTCAAGCTTGTCTTTGATCTCCTTTGGAGTACCAACAAGATCGCAAGATTCCATTCCATATTTTTTAAGGATTTCTAGCACATAGCTGGACTGGTTTATGAAGATGCCATAGGGGGATTGGTTAACTTGTAAGCCAAGGAAAAACGTCATTTCCCCCATCATCGACATTTTGAAGCAGCTTTTCATGAGGTCAGAAAATAGTTGGGTATACTTAGGGTGCGTAGAACCAAATATAATATCATCAACATAGACCTGTACCACTAAGATGTCGTCATCGAAGCATCTTATAAACAATGTTGGATCAATGGTGCCTTTGAAGAAGTGATTCTGTAGGAGAAACGATGACAATTTATCGTACCATGCCCTTGGTGCTTGCTTTAACCCATATAGTGCCTTCTTTAACTTGTAGACATGGCTTAGATGATCAGCATCGATGAAACATTCAGGTTGACACACGTACACGTCTTGTTTTAGCATACCATGCAAGAATGCAGTTTTCACGTCCATTTGAAACACTATGAACGATTTGTGTGAAGCATATGCCAAAAATATCCTGATAGCTTCCATTCTAGCAACTGGAGCGAAGGATTCTTCAAAATCTATTC